>UESW01004406.1:652807-674860 GCA_900491605.1 Calamus simplicifolius
AAAATTACTTTAGTGGCAGAAAAATTATTGTAGCTTGATGATTGAACAGAATTTGGAACTTCAAAATTTTGCATAATTATGTTTCTTGGTGAATTTGGAGGAACCACTAATCGCTAGTGTTGATATTATAGGGGATGATATAAAAGACTAGGTTTGGCAAGCCTTCGCATGTGAAGATATTTCACATAATTGTTTTGCATGGGGCGAATTGGTTATGAAACTTTGGATTGCTCTTATGTAACAAAGGTAGTGGAATAGTATATGTTGAGCAACTGAGGCATTGAATCTTCATCAAAGAATGCAAAAAAGGACAAAAAAGATTACATGTAAGGACCACGAGTGATCATAAGAAGATGAACTTCATCATCGAAAATGACCATCATCTGAATCAATCATATCGAAGTCAATCATATATATATATATATATATATATATATATATATATATATATATATATATATATATATATATATATATATTCAAATCGCCTAGCCTAGCCTCCTATATTCGGAGATTGGGAGACGCTCTTCCTGCATTCGGAGTCTGATGAATCATCTTGCTCAGAGGCTCATTTGAAGACCACGTCCACGTGGTGCCCCTTACTATTCTCAAATTTTGTCCAAAATCCGTTAAATGATGCGCTCTTATTTATTGTGGACGCGGCCGTTGCTTATAATGCAATGCTTTCCTTCTTGTTGCTCAGCTTGCATCCGATCCCGACCAGACCATAGTTCCTGCTTAGAATTTCCTAATGGGAGTTGCTCTTTGTTTTTCTTGGAACCTCATCTGTCCCTTGAGCTTTGATCGATTAGAAGGATGACCGCTATTTAATTTGAAATATTGATAAAGGAAAAAATTCACAAGCATGCTTTTGGTGTAATGGTATTATAGTGCCCTCCCATGGTATTGTCCAGGGTTCAATTCCCCGGGTGCGCATTTGTGTTTTACGCCAGCCTCTAGTCAGACGATGCATTTACGCCAGCCTCTAGTCAGACGATGCATCAACGATTCTTTCCCAAGTTAGAGAACAAGGTCAGACAATCGATCTAGATATAGATCATCTCAGTTTGATTCCTCCACCACAACTCTTGCCTTTAAAAGTAGACGGTATCCTTATTAAGGACTTATCTCTCACCATCTCTTTAAGTAGTCTTTGAACCCTTGTAAGAAAAATTCAAGTTGATTATGGTATCTCTATTTCTTCTATTTTTAATTTTTCCTTTCCTATCACCCTAAATACTTTTAACTTTTTTTTTTTTGCCTATTGCAATCACATGGCTTGTAATGCTACACATTTTAAGTCAAAATTTCAAACTTTAAAGATTGCATTTAATTTTTAAAATAACTTATTTTTTATTTTTATTTTTATAAAAATAAAAATACTTTTGTAAAAAATAATTTTGTAAAAGATGTAACTCCAAAATAAGAAAAAAATAAAAATAATTAAAGATATTTTTATTATTTTTATCGAAAGAAAAAGGAAGTAAATAAATAAAGAACTTGATCTATATCACATTTATTTTTTTTAAAATAATAAAATTTATCAAAAAATAAGTTTGATTATGCTATTTTTACTTTTTTATTTTTAAAAATAACTTTTTTTGGGAAACCTAAGACAACCTCCTAGAAAAATAATTGATGTTATTAATATATTAACAAATATTAATATATATAATTATATAATATTAAATATATTAATTTATTATAATGTATACTAACATTTTATTTATTAATACTAACAATATATATTAATGAAATTATATTAATAAATAATAATAGTACTATTTTTTATATTTTTATATTATTACTAATTTATATTATAAATGTTATATTATTAATTATTATTGTTAATATAATTATAAAATGTTTATATTATTAAAATTATATTGTTACAATATTGAAATATATATTAAAATACTAATAATATAATATTAGTGATATTATTAATAAATAACTAGTATATATTATTATTAAATTTATTATATATAAAAATATGTAATTTATGTGTATTACATTATAACAATATATATTATACATAATAAATTATAGTTTTTTATAAGATTTTAATTTTATAATTTATGATAATTTATAATTTTATAGAGTTATCATAATAATATGTAATATATAATATATTACATATTATATATGTATATAATATTGTAATATTATTTATATTATAATATTAATCATATATATTTCCTTTAACTTTTATTTACCTTTTAAAGATATTTTTTATAATGAAAAATAAGAAATAGAAAATATATTTTATTTTTACTTACGAAATGTATTTTCTAGAAATCAAAAAATAAAAAATAAAACTATGTTTAGAAAATAAAAATGAATAATAAAAATAAAAATATTCTGAAAAACCAAAAGTAACCAAAACAATGAAGGCTCGGGCTCTTGCTTTAATTAGCGGAACTTTAGAAAGGAGACTCGAATTAGGCTTCTTCATGAAATCTTTGAAGGTGAAATGATATTTTCTTTAAAGTTTTTCACATCATAGAAGATCATTTTTTTTTATTTCAATTAGAGGAAAATTTGATATGGATCACCACCAAAGAGCCAGAGATAGTTGGAAGCCAAATACTTGTACTAAAGCCATGGAAGCCTAACTTCAAGGCTTTTGAAAATCCTATCAGTTGAGCTTCAATTTAGATGAGGATCGCAGAGTTACTTGTAGAGTCGTGGTAAAAAAAAAAAGGATTTTGAAAATTACTTTAGTGGCAGAAAAATTATTATAGCTTGATGATTGGACAGAATTTGGAACTTCAAAATTTTTCATAATTATGTATCTTGGTGAATTTGGAGGAACCACTAATGCTAGTGTTGATATTATAGGGGATGATGTAAAAGACAAGGTTTGGCAAGCCTTCGCCTGTGAAGATATTTCACTTAATTGTTTTGCATGGGGCGAATTGGTTATGAAACTTTGGATTGCTCTTATGTAACAAAGGTTATGGAATCGTATATGTTGAGCAACTGAGGCATTGAAGCTTCATCAAAGAATGCAAAAAAAGACAAAAATGATTACATGTAAGGACCACGGGTGATCATAAGAAGATGAACTTCATCATCAAAAATGACCCTCAGCAGAGTCAATCATATCGGAGTCAATCATATATATATAGGCGATTTGATATATATATATATATATAACCAAATCACCTAGCCCAGCCTCCTGTATTCGGAGATTGGGAGATGCTCTTCCTGCATTCGGAGGCCGGTGAATCGTCTTGCTCAGAGGCTCATTTGAAGACCACGTCCACGTGGTGCCCCTTACTCTTCTCAAATTTTGTCCAAAATCCATCAAATGATGCACTCTTATTTATTGTGGATGCGGCCGTTGCTTATATTGTAACGCTTTCCTTCTTGTTACTCAGCTTGCATCCGATCCTGACCAGACCATAGTTCCTACTTAGAATTTCCTAACGTGAGTTGCTCTTTGTTTTTCTTGGAATGTATGCAATATTATTTCAATGCTAGAGATCACCTCATCTCTCCCTTGAGCTTTGATCGATTAGAAGGATGACCGCTATTTAATTTGAAATATTGATAAAGCAAAAGAATTCACGCGCATGCTTCTGGTGTAGTGGTATCATAGTCATTTTTGTTTTACAAGCTTGAGATTTAGATCAATGCTATGTCAGCCACTAGTCAACGATTCTTTCATATATTTATTTTATCAACCTACCACATCAAAAGTTTTTTTACATCATTTATCTATATCGTGGTCTCAGCACAAGGCTTCCTTTTTTTTAAGTATTATTGCAAACCTGATCATGCCATTTAATAAGAGCATCCCAAGTTAGAGAACAAGGTCAGGCAATCGATCTAGATATAGATCATCTCAGTTGATTCTTCCACCACAACTCTTGCCTTTAAGAGTAGACTGTATCCTTATTAAGGACTTATCTCTCACCATCTCTTTAAGTAGTCTTTGAACCCTTGTAAGAAAAATCAAGTTTACTATGCTATTTCTTCTATTTTTAATTTTGCCTTACCTATCACCCTAAATACTTTTAACTTTTATTTTTTTTTTTGCCTATTGCAATCACATGGCTTATATGCTACACATTTTAAGTCAAATTTCAAACTTTAAAGATTGCATTTAATTTTTAAAAATAAATTTTTTTTATTTTTATAAAAATAAAAATACTTTTGTAAAAATAATTTTGTAAAAAATGTAACTCCAAAATAAGAAAAAAATAAAAATAATTTAAAGATATTTCTATTATTTTTATCGAAAGAAAGAAGGAAGTAAGAAATATTGAACTTGATCTATAACACATTTATTTTTATTTTTATTTTTTTAAATAATAAAATTTATCAAAAAATAAGTTTGATTATGCTATTTTACTTTTTTATTTGAAAAATAACTTTTTTTGGGAAACCTAAGACAACTTCTTAGAAAAAATAGATGTTATTAATATATTAACAAATATTAATATGTTATAATTATATAATATTAAATATATTATTATTTATTATAATTTAATACTAACATTTTGTATATTATAATACTAATAATATAATATTAATGAAATTATATTAATAAATAATTAATAGTACTATTATTATATTTTATATTATATCTAATTTTATTATATAAATGTGATATTATTAATTATTATTATTGTTAATATAATTATATAATGTTTATATTAAATATTATATTATTATAAAATTTAAATTATATATTAAAATACTAATAATATAATATTAGTGATATAATGTTAATAAATAACTAGTATTATTTTATTATTTATATTTATTATATAAATATATGTAATTTATGTGTATTACATTATAACAAATATATTATATATAATAAATTATAGTTTATCATAAGATTTTAATATTATAATATATGATAATTTATAATATTTTATAGAGTTATCATAATAATATGTAATATATATATATTACATATTATATAATTAATTATATTGTAATAACTATATATATTATTATAATCATATATATTTCCTTTAATTTTTAGTTACCTTTTAAAGATTATTTATAATGAAAAATAAGAAATAGAAAATATATTTCATTTTTACTTACCAAATGTATTTTCTAGATATCAGAAAATAAAAAATAAAAACTATTTTTAGAAATAAAAATGAACAATAAAAATAAAAAATATTCTAAAAAATCAAAAGTAACCAAAACAATGAAGGCTGAGGCTCTTGCTTAATTAGTGGAACTTTAGAAAGGAGACTCGAATTAGGCTTCTTGATGAAATCTTTGAAGGTGAAATGACATTTGCTTAAAGTTTTTCACATCATAGCAGATCATTTTTTTTTATTTTCAATCAGAGGAAAATTTGATATGGATCACCACCAAAGAGCCATAGACGGTTGGAAGCCAAATACTTGTACTAAAGCCATGGAAGCCAAACTTCAAGGCTTTTGAAAATTCTATCAGTTGAGCTTCAATTTAGATGAGGATCGCAGAGTTACTTGTAGAGTCGTGGTCAAAAAAAAGGATTTTGAAAATTACTTTAATGGCAGAAAAATTATTATAGCTTGATGATTGGACAGAATTTGGAACTTCAAAATTTTGCATAATTATGTATCTTGCTGAATTTGGAGGAACCACTAATCTCAAGTGTTGATATTATAGGGGATGATGTAAAAGACTAGGTTTGGCAAGCCTTCGCCTGTGAAGATATTCACTTAATTGTTTTGCATGGGGCGAATTGGTTATGAAACTTTGACTGCTCTTATGTAACAAAGGTTACGGAATAGTATATGTTCAGCAACTGAGGCATTGAAGCTTCATCAAAGAATGCAAGAAAGGACAAAAAAGATTACATGTAAGGACCACGGGTGATCATAAGAAGATGAACTTCATCATCAAAAATGACCCTCAGCGGAGTCAATCATATATATATAGGTGATTTGATATATATATATATATATATATATATATATATATATATATATATATATAATCAAATCGCCTAGCCCAGCCTCTTGTATTCAAAGATTGGGAGACGCTCTTCCTGCATTCGGAGGCCGATGAATCGTCTTATCAGAGGCTCATTTGAAGACCACGTCCACGTGATGCCCCTTACTCTTCTCAAATTTGTCCAAAATCCGTCAAATGATGCGCTGTTATTTATTGTGGATGCGGCCGTTGCTTATATTGCAAGGCTTTCCTTCTTGTTGCTCAACTTGCATCCGATCTGTTGACCCAATTGTTGATTTTGATGATTAACAAAACTATTTGAGTATAACATTTGAAGTTACTAATGATTTTGATTAAGTTTTTCAGTGTATGATTTGATTTATTAATCAAAATCACAAGACAAATCAAGTTCTAGTTCGAATCTAATGTCAAGGTAAGAATTACAGACATTAGAGTCGACACATGGAATCGCAGAGTCGACTCCAAAAAATGGCACAGACTTAGAGTCAACTCCCGGACTATTAGAGCCGACTCCAACAGAAAAGGCAGAACGATGATTTTCTGGCCACGACTTAGAGTCGACTCTGGGACTGTTAGAGTCGACTCCAGAAGATTTTTGTGTCGACCCTAGAAAAGTCAGAGACGACTCCAGTTCAAGTTATTTAGGGATTTTTGATTTAGAGCCGACTCCAGAAAAGTTAGAGCCGACTCCAGAATGTCAGACGCGACTTCAAAACTATCAGAACGACTCTAAACTTTACTTTTATCTTTTAATTCCAATGGATATTGCTATTTTTGGATCTAATCTTTCTTACACTTGTTTCTAACGGATAGTTTTTAACTATTTATGGATTAAACTGATATATAAGAAGAGGGTTTGCTGCATCCAAAAAAGAATATAGAAAAGAGAGAGAAAAAGAGAGACAAAAAGAAAAGAATAGAGACAAATCTTTGAAATCCATCAGAAAAGAAAAGAGGGAAGATTCGAGAGGAAAGATCATACTGATTCCCAAAAGAAAAGAGAGAGATTCCAAGCTTTCACAGCTTCATTTTGAAGAAATCTCAAGAAAAGAAGGAAGCCCTAGTTTTCTGATCTTCGGAGCTTCAAGAGCATTGTAAAGGAAGATCCACCCAAGAGAAGAGAAGAAGCAAGCCACCAAGATATGCAAATCAGGCTTTGATTCCTATCTCTTTATTTTGTGTTCTATCATTGTATATTTGCTCATTGAAGGAGCTTTTGTTTGTAAAAATGATTATTGTTTGCTGGGTCAATCGGAGGATTGATTCCATTGAGGCTGTTAGCCTTGTGCAAGCAGTTTGCTTGTGGTGTAAGGTTTTGTGCTGGTGAGCCTTGAAAACCAGCTGGGTTCATTGTGCACCCGAGAAAACAACAAGTTCGAGTTGTGAGCTTGCAAAACAACTCTGCTGTAATTAGGTTGATTATAGTGTGGACCCAAGAGATACTTGGGAGTGGACGTAGGTGTAGGTACATCGAACCACTATAAATCTCCTGTGTTTGCCGTGATTGTCTCATTATCTTTAACTCTCTATTTGTGCATATTCTGTTTTAATCTGTGCGAATCTAAGTTTTATTTCTGCTGGGTTTATTTTTCAAAAGAGTTTAAATTTTTGAATAACCCAATTCACCCCCCCCCCTCTTGGGTTGCTATCTGGACCAACACGATCCCGACCAGACCATAGTTCCTGCTTAGAATTTCCTAACGTGAGTTGCTCTTTGTTTTTCTTGGAATGTATGCAATATTATTTCAATGCTAGAGATCATAAGATATTTTCATTGCTTTTAGATTTCAATTATCTACTCCTACCTCTTCGTTCTTTAATAATCCATTTGTTAAGTTGATTCCTCATGATGTCAGTATGAATCTACCAGTGAGCCTTCATCTACCCATTCAGTAGAATTGTTTCTTAATAACCTTGATGCAAGTTCTTTTGGTCACTGCTTTATTCCCACTCTTGAAATGGCTAATTCATCTAAGGATTTCACATTGTTTTTTATTCCTTCTCCTCCACACTTACGTGGTTCCATGCGAGCAAGTCAACCCTCAGTTCATCTTCATGATTTTCATTATTATTCTGTTATTATTTCTTTATGAGCTCTAAACATATTGAGAAGCCGGTACTGATCCTCTGGCAGTAAGTAATGATAGAAGAACTACAAGCATTAGACAAAACTTATACTTAGAATCTAGTTGACTTGCCTACTGAAAAGTTTACAATAAATTATAAATGGTTGTATGAGATCAAAATATGATTAGATGGCTTTGTGGAATGATACAAAGCCTGACTTGTAGCAAAAGGGTTTACTTTAAGGAGTGTAGATCTTGTCAACCAACCCTCAATTCTTTGAGTGTTGAGTGCATCCCTTCCACTTTAAGATCTTACTTCATTGTTGAAAAAAAAAAAACCTCTTGGTCCTTTAGATCTGAAGTTTTAAAGATGGTTTAACTTAGTTTGAAAGTTTCCATACCTTTAGATCCTAATCTTTTTATTTCTTTGAAAGAAGCTTGCACAAGGGTGTTTAGATTTCTGCTTCCGGTTTGATGTTCTTCATTTCTCCCATGCATGAATTCAGCCATAGCTTGGGCTCAAATGTTCATTAAGGGTGGTAATCACTTAAAACACATCACCATCCCCTCATTCCACCAATTTTTTTTCGTGCCCCATCAGCTTTGGTATCAGAGCTTTGGTCTCTAAGTTAAGCTTGTAAGTTGCTGGAATTTCTGTTCTAGTTTTAGTCTGAGATTTACATGAATTTTTTTATAATTTTTTAAAGGGTAAAAAATAAATAAAAATTCATTTGTTGCACTTTAAGACTTTAAGTTCCTAAATCTAAAATTAAAAAAATATATTTTTAGATTTTTGGAATAAAAAAAATTTGAGTTCTTAGGTTGTTTTCTGGAAGACTGTTTTGGTTCCCTCCATTAAATTTGATTTTAAAAAAATAAAAAAAATAATTTTTAATTTAAGATTGAGATTTAGACTTTAAATTCTGTTATTCTCCACTTAAAGTTTGAATTTAGAGGGGTTTTTAAATTTAACATTTGAATTTTGAAAAGGTAGTAGAGAGTTTGTTAAGCTGCTAGAATCTTCTAACAACTACTATCATAACAACTTCCTCAACCAAATTTTTTTTTAAAAAAAAAATTGAATTCAAATTTAAAAATCTAGGATTTTCACTCTGAGATCTAACTAATTCAATTTTTATTTTAAATTTTTGAAAAATTAAAAAACTTTAAATTTCAAATTTTCAAAACTGGGTTAGTTGAAGTTTAGTTAGAAGTTGCAAATTTTATTTAACCACTTTTACCTCCAAGAATGAAATTTTAATCTAAATTTTAATTTTTTTTTTAAAAAATAGCTTCTGAAATCTAGACTTCAAGATTTTAATTTCTTAATTTTAATTTGCATTTGCTGAATTTTAAAATTAGATTAAATTTTACTTAATTGTACTAAGTCTAGTTGATTGTGCTAGTTAATTGCTGAAATTGTGTGCATCCATATATACAAAAACCATCTTAAGGTCATTCAATATAACATAAGGGGAGGAGTTAATAACCTTTTCTTAGCCCACAAAAACCACCCTCATTATGCATTGACCTAAGCCTTAATTAAAATCAAGTATGCACCTAAATTAAGGACACCAACAAGTCGGGTTCAAGTGCAAGATGAGGCAAAGCACTATTTGAGTTTGTAATTATTCTTAGAAACTGATGTCTAAGACTAGAGGTCTAATGGCAAATGCCTTAAGCGGACTTGCGGTTCTTTAATTGGGTCCTTGCGAAAGCAAAGGGGGCCTCCCGCATTCCCACCTCTTACCTGGCCAGTGGCAAAGGTAATTGCATCCTTAACTAGTACCTAGTCAAGTCCTATATTTTGAACTTCTAGGTTTAGGAGCCCTAGAAGCTAGGTTTGTACTTCTTATCTTATAGGTCAAAAGTTCTATCTTTCTTGGTTTGTACCTATGGATCCTAATCTTGAACTCTTTATGAGGACCCTGACTGAAAAGTTAGACACTGTAACTGAGCAATTAGGGTAAATCAACAAAGAATTAGGTCAAGTAAAAGATAGAGTTGAGACCCTTGAAGAGCCTCAAAGGATCCCCATCGAACCTGAATCATCTAGGTCAATTCCTCGAGGTCCAAGAGCCCAATATCATGTGCACATCCCTGAATACAATCCAAGGAGACTTGATCCTGATTTCATGGAAGAAGCCCGTCGAGTCCATCAGCCTGACTTTACTCCTAATCGTATCCCTAGGCGACCTCACCAGGATTACTTAGATCAAGATGAAAGAGCCATGAGGAACATTCGATTAGAGGCTCCTATCTTTGATGGAAGCCTAGACCCTAAAGCTTATGTTGACTGGGAGGGAGAAATGGATCAATATTTTGAATGGTATGAGATGACCGAGGAGAGAAAGTATAAGTTTGCCAAACTAAGGTTAGTACGCCAGGCTAGGTTATACTGGGAGAATATCGGGCGAATGCTTAGGCAAAGAGGAGACATGCCCATAACCACTTAGAGAGCTATGAAAATCAAGCTTAGGGAAAAGTATGTCCCTATGTCTATCACCAAAGACTATTAGATCAGTGGCAAAGATTATACCAGGGCAATAAGACTGTGTCTGAATATATTACCAAGTTTGATGAGTTTGCGATGAGGTGTAACATTGATGAATCAGAAGCTGTAACATTGTCTAGGTTTAGAGCCGGTTTGTGTGAAGAAATTCAAAACAAATTATTTCTAAGAGAAATCACTGACCTAGACCAAGCCTATCAAATAGCCAGAGATTGTGAAAGGTTTCAAAGGGGACCAATAGTCAGAAGATCCGAACTAAGTAAGATTAGCAGCCCTACTCAGAAACCAGGGTTCAACCAAATGCGACCAAATCACCCCATTCCTACTATCCCATCGGTCAAATGAGTGACAAGGGTAAGGCCCCTGTAGTTCAAAAGAGTAACAATCTGAATATCCATTATTTTAAATGTAACAAGAAGGGACACTATGCCAACCAATGCCCTGCCGTTCTCTACACATAGGAAAACTAGCTGAAGAAGACCCTGAAGATACTAAAGAGTTTGAAAAAGAGGTATATGAGGCTGAATCCAATCTGATCAATGATATGATGAAGAGGAAGAAGAGTTGATTATGATGAGACTTTGGGTGTTGTTAGAATTTGACCCAAACAAAGGAAAAGGAGGATTGGAGAAGAACTAATATACTCCAAACATTTGTTAAGATAGGGAGAAGGTTTATAAAATCATTATAGACAATGGGAGTTGTGTGAATGATATTTCCACTAAAGCCATTAAGAATTTAAGCTTGACTCCTGTTCCCCATCCCAATCCATACAAAGTTTCTTGGATAGATTCAACATCCATTTCATTAAATCCAGATGTCAAGTTCCCATTCAAATCCAATCCTATCATGAACAAGTCTGGTGCGATGTACTACCCATGGGAGTAAGTAGCATCATTTTGGGTAGACCTTGGTTATATGATCATGATGAAACTTTATATGGTCAATCCAATTCTTGTGCTTTCAACCATCTAGGAAAAAGCTTATCATTAACTCGACCCCACCTAAGGATAATATCAAGAAATAGTCTAGTGATTTGAGAGAGAAGAAACAAGACCTAAATTTGATTAGTGTCAAGGAAATAGAGAAAGAAATCAATGAAGGATCACCTATATGGATTTTGGCACTTAAAGAAAGTCGGAATGAAGATCCTAAGGAACCACCTCAAGAAGTCACAAAGATCTTAGAAGACTTTAAGGATGTATTCCCAGAAGATTTACCCAATCACCTGCCCCCACTTAGGGATATTCAACATACAATTGATCTAGTCCCAGGAGCCACCTTGCCTAACCTACCTCACTATAGGATGAATCCTACCGAGCACGCTGAGCTACAAATACAAGTTGGAGATCTCCTCCAGAAAAAGTTTATTAGGGAGAGTTTAAGTCCTTGTGCAGTACCTACCCTACTGACCCGAAGAAGGATGGCACTTGAAGAATGTGCATCGATAGTCATGCCATCAATAAAATTATGGTCAAGTATCAATTTCCTATCCCTTGCCTTGATGATATGCTTGACATGATGACCGGAGCCACTATTTTTTTCAAGATTGATCTTAAGAGTGGTTATCACCAGGTTAGGATCAAACCTAGAGATGAGTGAAAAACTACATTCAAAACTAAGGATGGTCTTTATGAGTGGTTGGTTATGCCCTTTGGTCTATCAAATACCCCTAGTACATTTATGAGGTTCATGACTCAAGTTTTAAGACCTTTCATGAAAAAATTTATTGTAGTATATTTTGATGACGTCCTCATTTATAGTAAGACTAGGGAAGACCATTTAGATCATCTTAGACAAGTCTGTTACATCCTTAGAAAGAAAATCTATATGCCAATCTGAAGAAGTACGAATTCATGACTAACAGAGTAACCTTTCTAGGGTTCATTGTTACTACTGATGGTGTTTCTGCTGATCTTGAGAAAATTAAGTCCATAGTCGAGTGGCCCGAACCCAAGAACATACCTGATGTCCGTAGCTTCCACGGTCTTTCCATCTTCTATAGGAGATTATCCAAGGGTTTAGCACCATTGTTGCTCCAATTACGGATTGTCTTAAGAAAGGAAATTTTGAATGGACCAAACAAGCCAATAAAGCCTTCCTTGAGATTAAAGGAAGAATGACACAAGCACCAATCTTAAGGTTGCCTGACTTCTCTAAAGTTTTTGAGGTTGCTTGTGATGCCTTTAGGATTGGAATTGGTGGAGTTTTAAGTCAAGAGAACCATCCGGTACCTTTTTTAGCGAGAAACTAAATGGCGCAAAGTTGAAATATTCCACCTATGACAAGGAGTTATATGCGGTAGTTCAGGCTTTGAAATATTAGAGACATTACTTGTTACCGCAGGAGTTTGTTCTATTTTTCGATCATGAAGCCCTCCGATTCCTTAGCTCCCAAAAGAAGTTAAACCCTAGGCATGGAAAATGGGTAGAGTACATCCAAGCTTACACCTTTGTTCTAAAACACCATGCTGGTTCTGACAATAAGGTTGCCGATGCTTTAGTTGATGATCTATGCTCTTGACGTCCGTAAGTACTAAAGTCACAGGATTTGATATGTTGAAGGAAGAGTATAAAAGTTGCCCTGACTTTAGTGAGATTTTTGAATCTGTCAGTCTAAGGCCTTCTAGAGAATACAAAGACTTTACTCTTCATGATGGGTTCCTTTTTAAAGGAGAGAAGTTGTGTATTCCCCGAACCTTAATTAGGGAATTCTTGATTTGGGAAATCCATGCCGAGGTTTAGCGGGCCATTTTGAAGGAATAAAACTATTCTAGCTTTGAGGAACAATTCTTTTGGCCAGCTTAAAACGAAATGTTGCCCAAGTCATAGCCCAGTGTAGGGCATGTGCTGTTGCTAAAATGCAAAAATAAAATACTGGACTATACACCCCTTTACCCATCCTGATCGACCTTGGCAAGACATCAGTATGGACTTCGTTTGGGACTACCAAAGACCTTAAGGAGACACGATTCCATCTTTGTGGTAGTCGATAGATTTTCCAAAATGGAACATTTTCTGCCTTGTTCCCAGACCTTCGATGCATCAAAAGTGGCCAAGTTATTTCTAGATGAAGTGGTTAGATTACACGGGTTACCTAAAACCATCGTGTCTGGTAGGGATGTTAAGTTCACCAGTTACTTTTGGAAAACCCTATGGCACCTGCTAGGAACCAAGTTAAACTTTTCTACCACTTATCACCCCCAAACTGATGGTCAAACAGAAGTTTTAAATAGAAGTCTTGGAAATATGTTGAGATGTTTAGTGGGAAAGCATACTGGAAATTGGGACCTTTTACTGCCACGTATAGAGTTTGCCTATAATAGTTCAGTTAACAGATCCACTGAAAAAGTCCTTTTGAGATTATTTATGGGTATAAACCAAGAGATCCAATAGACCTCATTCCATTGCCCATGCATGTACGAGCATCAAAGTCTGCTGAGTCATATGCACAACACATTAGGGATTTACACAAAGAAATTAGCAAAAAATCCATATAAGCAATGAGAGTTACAAGCATATGGCTAATTCCCATAGAAGAGCAAAAGAATTTCATGTATGAGACTTTGTCATGATAAGACTCAGACCTGAAAAGTTTCCAAAGGGAACTATGAAGAAACTACATGCCCGTGGTGTAGGTCCTTTCAAAATAATAAAAAGAATTAGACCTAATGCTTATGTACTGGACCTACCTTCTGACTTGGTATTAGTTCCACCTTTAATATTTCAGATCTGGTAGAATACCAACAATGAATCCCAGTGAGTTTTTAGGACCTGATCCATCCTTTGAGACTGAACCAATCCCAGAGTGTCCACCAGCCACAAAGCAAGAAAGAATTGAATGGATATTAGATGACATGATTGTCACTACCCGAAATAAAGACTATCAACGCTACTTGGTTCATTGGCAAGGTAGACTGATTCTGAAGACTCATGGATCACTCAAGAAGAACTGCAAAGGATCGATCCTGATCTGCTTGAATATTACCAAAGCCAAAATGATCCATACTCATCAGGGCTGAGTTTTTTTCATCCGAAGAATTGATGGGGACATCAACAAGAAGAAAAGGTTGCAGACTGACACTCTTTGGTTTTGTAGTTAATCCACTTTCGCAGGTTCCACTTACTCGAGCCAAGAGTTTCAATTTTTCAAGTGGCAACTCATGCTGCAAATTTCAACTTCTGCCAAGTCTCAAAGTATTGACACTTTCTGCCTTGAGCCAACACTACTATCAAGACATCAAGTCTTCTCTTTGGAAGTCAAATCTTGGAGGACACATGGAGGTATCTGATGATGACACATGGCAACTTGGAAGTCATTGGAGGACACATGGAGGTATCTGATGATTACTTGGAAGTCAAATCTTGGAGGACACATGGAGGTATCTGATGATGACACATGGCAAACTAAGGAGGTGCCACATGGAAGCTTGTGCAACCAAATTTGTTAGGGATTGATTGTAATTAGTTAGCTATATCATAACTAATCCTTAGATTGTTATGATCTTTTAGTTTTTTGGGCTAAAATTTCTGGAAGTCCTTTGGCCTATAAATAGGCCAAGCTTTCCCTCTTGTAGATATGAAGTTTGAGAAATAAAATCAAGTTTATTTGATTTCTTTTGCCAAGTGCCTTGTTCATCTTTGAGTATGAAGAGGGTGAGATGCTCTTAGTTTGAGTTGAGGCTCGTGTTTCCCTAGTCTTAGATCTAGGTCACTCCTTGAGGGAGAGGGTGAGAGGCCAATTTGCTACTCTAAACCATTCTACCAAGGTTCCATAATGTTTCAGGAAGAAGGACAAGTGCTACCCAAGTCTCAGCAAAATTTTTCAAATCCTTCCTTTCCTTGTTCGATTTTTTTTATTTCCTTCAATTCCTTTGCCTCCACGGTCTTACTTCTGATCACTTGCAGGTTCTCTTGAGGATGTTAGAGTTGAGGATGATGGCTCCACGTCAAGGATCAAGTGCCAAGGTGAGTTCTTAAGTAAGGAGTGTAGATCTTGTCAACCAACCCTCAATTCTTTGAGTGTTGAGTGCATCCCTTCCACTTTAAGATCTTACTTCATTGTTGAAAAAAAAAAAAAACCTCTTGGTCCTTTAGATCTGAAGTTTTAAAGGTGGCTTAACTTAGTTTGAAGGTTTCCATACCTTTAGATCCTAATCTTTTTATTTCTTTGAAAGAAGCTTGCACAAGGGTGTTTAGATTTCTGCTTCCGGTTTGATGTTCTTCATTTCTCCCATGCATGAATTCAGCCATAGCTTGGGCTCAAATGTTCATTAAGGGTGGTAATCACTTAAACACATCACCATCCCCTCATTCCACCAATTTTTTTTCGTGCCCCATCAGCTTTGGTATCAGAGCTTTGGTCTCTAAGTTAAGCTTGTAAGTTGCTGGAATTTCTGTTCTAGTTTTAGTCCGAGATTTACATGAATTTTTTTATAATTTTTTAAAGGGTAAAAAATAAATAAAAATTCATTTGTTGCACTTTAAGACTTTAAGTTCCTAAATATAAAATTAAAAAATATATTTTTTAGATTTTTGGAATAAAAAAAATTTGAGTTCTTAGGTTGTTTTCTGGAAGACTGTTTTGGTTCCCTCCATTAAATTTGATTTTAAAAAAATAAAAAAATAATTTTTAATTTAAGATTTGAGATTTAGACTTCAAATTCTGTTATTCTCCACTTAAAGTTTGAATTTAGAGGGGTTTTAAATTTAAAATTTGAATTTTGAAAAAGGTAGTAGAGAGTTTGTTAAGCTGCTAGAATCTTCTAGCAACTACTATCATAACAACTTCCTCAACCAAATTTTTTTTTTAAAAAAAAATTGAATTCAAATTTCAAAATCTAGGATTTTCACTCTGAGATCTAACTAATTCAATTTTATTTTAAATTTTTGAAAAATTTAAAACTTTAAATTTCAAATTTTCAAAACTGGGTTAGTTGAAGTTAGTTAGAAGTTGCAAATTTTATTTAACCACTTTTACCTCCAAGAATGAAATTTTAATCTAAATTTTAATTTTTTTTAAAAAAATAGCTTCTGAAATCTAGACTTCAAGATTTTAATTTCTTAATTTAAGTTTGTATTTGCTGAATTTTAAAATTAGATTAAATTTTACTTAATTGTACTAAGTCTAGTCGATTGTGCTAGTTAATTGCTGAAATTGTGTGCATCCATATATACATAAACCATCTTAAGGGCATTCAATATAACATAAGGGGAGGAGTTAATAACCTTTTCTTAGCCCACAAAACCATCCTCATTATGCATTGACCTAAGCCTTAATTAAAATCAAGTATGCACCTAAATTAAGGACACCAACAAGTCGGGTTCAAGTGCAAGAGGAGGCAAAGCACTATTTGAGTTTGTAATTATTCTTAGAAACTGTGTCTAAGACTAGAGGTCTAATGGCAAATGCCTTAAGCGGACTTGCGGTTCTTTAATTGGGTCCTTGCGAAAGCAAAGGGGGCCTCCCGCATTCCCACCTCTTACCTGGCCAGTGACAAAGGTAATTGCATCCTTAACTAGTACCTAGTCAAGTCCTGTATTTTGAACTTCTAGGTTTAGGAGCCCTAGAAGCTAGGTTTGTACTTCTTTTTATAGGTCAAAAGTTCTATCTTTCTTGGTTTGTACCTATGGATTCTAATCTTGAACTCTTTATGAGGACCCTGACTGAAAAGTTAGACACTGTAATTGAGCAATTAGGGCAAATCAACAAAGAATTAGGTTAAGTAAAAGATAGAGTTGAGACCCTTGAAGAGCCTCAAAGGATCCCCATCGAACCTGAATCATCTAGGTCAATTCCTCGAGGTCCAAGAGCCCAATATCATGTGCACATCCCTGAATACAATCCAAAGAGACTTGATCCTGATTTCATGGAAGAAGCCCATCGAGTCCATCGGCCTGACTTTACTCCTGATCGTATCCCTAGGCGACCTCACCAGGATTACTTAGATCAAGATGAAAGAGCCATGAGGAACATTCGATTAGAGGCTCCTATCTTTGATGGAAGCCTAGACCCTAAAGCTTATGTTGACTGGGAGGGAGAAATGGATCAATATTTTGAATGGTATGAGATGACCGAGGAGAGAAAGTATAAGTTTGCCAAACTAAGGTTAGTCCGCCAGGCTAGGTTATACTGGGAGAATATCGGGCGAATGCTTAGGCAAAGAGGAGACATGCCCATAACCACTTAGAGAGCTATGAAAATCAAGCTTAGGAAAAAGTATGTCCCTATGTCCTATCACCAAAGACTATTAGATCAGTGGCAAAGATTATACCAGGGCAATAAGACTGTGTCTAAATATATTACCAAGTTTGATGAGTTTGCGATGAGGTGTAACATTGATGAATCAGAAGCTGTAACGTTGTCTAGGTTTAGAGCCGGTTTGCGTGAAGAAATTCAAAAGAATTATTTCTAAGAGAAATCACTAACCTAGACCAAGCCTATCAAATAGCCAGAGATTGTGAAAGGTTTCAAAGGGGACCGATAGTCAGAAGATCCAAACTAAGTAAGATTAGCACCCCTACTCAGAAACCAGGGTTCAACCAAATGCGACCAAATCACCCCACTCCTACTATCCCATCCGGTCAAACGAGTGACAAGGGTAAGGCCCCTGTAGTTCAAAAGAGTAACAATCCGAATGTCCATTGTTTTAAATGTAACAAGAAGGGACACTATGCCAACCAATGCCCTGCCGTTCTCTACACATAGGAGAACTAGCTGAAGAGGACCCTGAAGATACTAAAGAGTTTGAAAAAAAGGTATATGAGGCTGAATCCAATCTGATCAATGATATGATGAAGAGGAAGAAGAGATTGATTATGATGAGACTTTGGGTGTTGTTAGAATTTGACCCAAACAAAGGAAAAGGAGGATTGGAGAAGAACTAATATACTCCAAACATTTGTTAAGATAGGGGAGAAGGTTTATAAAATCATTATAGACAATGGGAGTTGTGTGAATGCTATTTCCACTAAAGCCATTAAGAATTTAAGCTTGACCCCCATTCCCCATCCCAATCCATACAAAGTTTCTTGGATAGATTCAACATCCATTTCAATTAAATCCAGATGTCAAGTTCCCATTCAAATCCAATCCTATCATGAACAAGTCTGGTGCGATGTACTACCCATGGGAGTAAGTAGCATCATTTTGGGTAGACCTTGGTTATATGATCATGATGCAACTTTATATGGTCAATCCAATTCTTGTGCTTTCAACCATCTAGGGAAAAAGCTTATCATTAACTCGACCCCACCTAAGGATAATATAAAGAAAGGGTCTAGTGATTTGAGAGAGAAGAAAAAGATCTGAATTTGATTAGTTTCAAGGAAATAGAGAAAGAAATCAATGAAGGATCACCTATATGGATTTTGGCACTTAAAGAAAGTCGGAATGAAGATCCTAAGGAACCACCTCAAGAAGTCACAAAGATCTTAGAAGACTTTAAGGATGTATTCCCAGAAGATTTACCCAATCACCTGCCCCCACTTAGGGATATTCAACATACAATTGATCTAGTCCCAGGAGCCACCTTGCCTAACCTACCTCACTATAGAATGAATCCTACTGAGCACGCTGAGCTACAAATACAAGTTGGAGATCTCCTCCAGAAAAAGTTTATTAGGGAGAGTTTAAGTCCTTGTGCAGTACCTACCCTACTGACCCGAAGAAGGATGGCACTTGAAGAATGTGCATCGATAGTCATGCCATCAATAAAATTATGGTCAAGTATCAATTTCCTATCCCTTGCCTTGATGATATGCTTGACATGATGACCGGAGCCACTATTTTTTTCAAGATTGATCTTAAGAGTGGTTATCACCAGGTTAGGATCAAACCTAGAGATGAGTGAAAACTGCATTCAAAACTAAGGATGGTCTTTATGAGTGGTTGGTTATGCCCTTTGGTCTATCAAATACCCCTAGTACATTTATGAGGTTCATGACTCAAGTTTTAAGACCTTTCATGAAAAAATTTATTGTAGTATATTTTGATGACATCCTCATTTATAGTAAGACTAGGGAAGACCATTTAGATCATCTTAGACAAGTCTGTTACATCCTTAGAAAAGAAAATCTATATGCCAATCTGAAGAAGTGCGAATTCATGACTAACAGAGTAACCTTTCTAGGGTTCATTGTTACTACTGATGGTGTTTCTGCTGATCTTGAGAAAATTAAGTCCATAGTCGAGTGGCCCGAACCCAAGAACATACCTGATGTCCGTAGCTTCCACGGTCTTTCCACCTTCTATAGGAGATTTATCCAAGGGTTTAGCACCATTGTTGCTCCAATTACGGATTGTCTTAAGAAAGGAAATTTTGAATGGACCAAACAAGCCAATAAAGCCTTCCTTGAGATTAAAGGAAGAATGACACAAGCACCAATCTTAAGGTTGCCTGACTTCTCTAAAGTTTTTGAGGTTGCTTGTGATGCCTCTAGGATTGGAATTGGTGGAGTTTTAAGTCAAGAGAACCATCCGGTACTTTTTTTAGCGAGAAACTAAATGGCGCAAAGTTGAGATATTCCACCTATGACAAGGAGTTATATGCGGTAGTTCAGGCTTTGAAATATTGGAGACATTACTTGTTACCGCAGGAGTTTGTTCTATTTTCTGATCATGAAGCCCTCCGATTCCTTAGCTCCCAAAAGAAGTTAAACCCTAGGCATGGAAAATGGGTAGAGTACATCCAAGCTTACACCTTTGTTCTAAAACACCATGCTGGTTCTGACAATAAGGTTGCCGATGCTTTAAGTCGATGTTCTATGCTCTTGACGTCCGTAAGTACTAAAGTCACAGGATTTGATAAGTTGAAGGAAGAGTATAAAAGTTGCCCTGACTTTAGTGAGATTTTTGAATCTGTCAGTCTAAGGCCTTCTAGAGAATACAAAGACTTTACTCTTCATGATGGGTTCCTTTTTAAAGGAGAGAAGTTGTGTATTCCCCGAACCTCAATTAGGGAATTCTTGATTTGGGAAATCCATGCCGGAGGT
Organism: Calamus simplicifolius; assembly: GCA_900491605.1. Classification (NCBI taxonomy): domain Eukaryota; kingdom Viridiplantae; phylum Streptophyta; class Magnoliopsida; order Arecales; family Arecaceae; genus Calamus; species Calamus simplicifolius. Next base: position 673,315 of record UESW01004406.1, read on the forward strand.
TTAGCGGGCCATTTCGGAAGGAATAAAACTATTTTAGCTTTGAGGAACAATTCTTTTGGCCCAGCTTAAAATGAAATGTTGCCCAAGTCGTAGCCCAGTGTAGGACATGTGCTGTTGCTAAAATGCAAAAAAAACACTGGACTATACACCCCTTTACCCATCCCTGATCGACCTTGGCAAGACATCAGTATGGACTTTGTGTTGGGACTACCAAAGACCTTAAGGAGACACGATTCCATCTTTGTGGTAGTCGATAGATTTTCTAAAATGGCACATTTTCTGCCTTGTTCCCAGACCTTCGATGCATCAAAAGTGGCCAAGTTATTTTTAGATGAAGTGGTTAGATTACACGGTTACCTAAAACCATCGTTCTGATAGGGATGTTAAGTTCACCAGTTACTTTTGGAAAACCCTATGGCACCTGCTAGGAACCAAGTTAAACTTTTCTATCACTTATCACCCCCAAACTTATGGTCAAAAGAAGTTATAAATAGAAGTCTTGGAAATATGTTGAGATGTTTAGTGGGAAAGCATACTGAAATTGGGACCTTTTACTGCCACGTATAGAGTTTGCCTATATAGTTCAGTTAACAGATCCACTGAAAAAGTCCTTTTGAGATTATTCATGGGTACAAACCAAGAAAGCCAATAGACCTCATTCCATTGCCCATGCATGTGACATCAGAGTTGCTGAGTCATATGCACAACACATTAGGGATTTACACAAAGAAATTAGCGAAAAATCCATATAAGCAATGAGAGTTACAAGCATATGGCTAATTCCCATAGAAGAGCAAAAGAATTTCATGTAGGAGACTTTGTCATGATAAGGCTCAGACCTGAACATTTTCAAAGGGAACTATGAAGAAACTACACGCCCGTGGTGCAGGTCCTTTCAAAATAATAAAAAGAATTGGACCTAATGCTTATATACTGGACCTACCTTCTGACTTTGGTATTAGTTCCACCTTTAATATTTCAGATTTGGTAGAATACAAGGACCAACAATGAATCCCAGTGAGTTTTTAGGACCTGATCCATCCTTTGAGAGTGAACCAATCCCAGAGTGTCCACCAGCCACAAAGCGAGAAAGAATTGAACGGATATTAGATGACAAGATTGTCTACCCAAAAATAAAGACTATCAAAGCTACTTGGTCCATTGGCAAGGTAGACCTGATTCTGAAGACTCATGGATCACTCAAGAAGAACTGCAAAGGATCGATCCAGATCTGCTTGAATATTACCAAAGCCAAAATGATCCAATACTCAGGGCCGAGTTTTTTTCACCAAGGAAGAATTGATGGGGACATCAGCAAGAAGAAAAGGTTGCAGACTGACACTCTTTGGTTTTGTAGTTAATCCACTTTCCGCAGGTTCCACTTACTCAAGCCAAGAGTTTCAATTTTTCAAGTGGCAACTCATGCTTCAAAATTTTAGCTTCTGCCAAGTCTCAGAGTGTTGACACTTCCTGCCTTGAGCCAACACTGCTATCAAGACATCAAGTCTTCTCTTTGGAAGTCAAATCTTGGAGGACACATGGAGGT
>UESW01004406.1:675444-696624 GCA_900491605.1 Calamus simplicifolius
TTGATTATAGTGTGGACCCAATAGGTACTTGGAAGTGGACGTAGGTGTAGGTACACCGAACCACTATAAAATCTATTGTGTTTGCCATGATTGTCTCTTTATCTTCAACTCTTCATTTATAGTTGCTTTGTTTTAAATCTGTGAATCTATGTTTTTATTTCTGCTGGGGGTTATCCTTCAAAAGAGCTTAATTTTTGAAAAATCCAATTCACCCCCCCTCTTGGGTTGCTATCTGGACCAACACAAGGCATCTGCCATAACTTATCAACATTTGATTCAAATAATAAAAATTAAATTACTAATATGGCTGATCCAGCACCATCGGGATAACAACAATGATAACGGCGACTGACGGAGGCTCTCTCACAACCTCCCGAGACCCCCTCTCGGTCTCGGGCTACATGAACATTATTTTAACCCCCGAGACCCCCTCTCGGTCTCGGGCTACATGAACGGTGTCTCCATCCCCCGAGATCCCCTCTCGGTCTCGGGCCATATGAAAAGTATTTCAACCCCGAGACCCCTCTCGGTCTTGGGTTACATGAAAAGTATTCAACCCCCGAGACCCCCTCTCGGTCTCGGGCCACATGAACGATGTCTTCACCCCCCGAGACCCCCTCTCGGTCTCGGGCCACATGAACAATATTTCAACCCCCCGAGACCCCCCTCTTGGTCTCGGGCCACATGAACAGTACTTTGACCCCTGGCGCACAATTCGGCCCACTCTGGGACCACTTGGCATGCCCATGCGATCCGCCGCACATCTGTAGCAGGTGTGACCATGCCTCATAACGGTGTATGGTTCGTTGTATGTCTGTCACTGTGTGCGACCCTACCCCGTTGCAGCGTGCGGTCCGCCACATGTCCGCTACTGTGCGCGGTCACATCCAGTGGTGGCGCGCACCAGACATAACCCCAAATGCAAGATACCTGTGAGGTCGTGCTGACCAATGATGCGAGACACCTCCAGCATATACGGTGACTATACGATATGTCATTGTCAGCCTCATATTTTGTTCGTTATCGAACTGGGCTCCTGGAAGTCAGCAATCATCGGGAACATAAGGGGGATCTTCGAACAGGTATAAAGCATACGCCCATGCCATAGGCAGGGGGACTTGAACACTGGTTTTTCTAGCTCTATTCCACTAGTTAAGCCCTAACTGTTTAGCTCCCTTCGGCTAGACAGTTCTCATCTGTTCCCAAGTGACTGACTTGAGCGTCAGAGGGTTCCCACCGAAGCTTCCGGTCTCCGGGGACTTTTCTTGCAAGAGTCCGGCGAGCAGGACGTCCGTTTCCCCGGCGTTTGAAGGATGTGACTTGGCATCATCAGATTGGCACGCCAGGTAGGGGAAAGAAAGAGATAGACATCGAACCAGCAATCTGCAACTCCTCTCTCTTCAAGCTCGAGTCATAGTGACAACCCGTGCGAAGGGGGGCTCTGTCAGTTGCGCTGGGGGGCAGCGCCAAGGGCTGATCCGCTGGCGGTTGTCCCCTCAGCTCTTCCGGCTGGGTCCCGACACCACCACATCCTCAAGAGGCTGGACCTCCCGCTCCTCCGGTCGACGTTCCTGCACCTCCTCCCCTCAGCCCCAGAAAGACGGTTTGCCGCTCTAGCCACACAAGTTCAATCCTTGGCGGCAGCGGTCCAAGGCCTGCAGTATCAGCAGGCGGCCCAGCGACAACCAGAGCCATTTTCATCGGTTCCAAGCATGGTGCAACCTAGCCAGCATTCTTCCCGAAGGAGGTCGCCGGTACCGGAAGCTCGCCACCATCACACCTCGCCCAAGCCTTATCACCGGGAGGCCTCCAAGAGACCCAGATCACCTTCTCGCCATGCCAGTGTTTCCCTCAGGCAGCGACATGGGAAGGAGGCGGAGCGCCCTCACAGACATCGCCGTCACTTTTCCTCGTCTTCAGAATCCTCGGAGGAAGGTTCCTTTGATGGCCGGATAGCCCGTCGGGCCGAGCATTGACTCGACGAGTACAACCAGCGGTTGGAGGAATTCAGCCGCCAGATCACCTACCTGCTTGAGACGGATTATGACAGCCGGCCTCCACTATCTCGCCGCATCATGGAAGAGCCCATCTCCATCCAGTTCCGCCTCCCCAGCTAGATCCTTATGATGAGACTACAGATCCCCTGGACCACCTAGAAAGCTACAAGGTACTCATGCAGGTCCAGAGAGCCACCGATTCGCTCATGTGCATTGCCTTCCCTGCCATCCTGAAGAAGGCTGCCCGAGCTTGGTACTCTCGCCTGCCGCCGCGGAGTATCGATTCCTTCCATCAATTGGAAAGAGTCTTTTTGGCCCACTTTGACGCCTGCCGCAAGATACCAAGAGTAGATGACAGCCTCTTCGCTGTCCAGCAGAAGAGCGGCGAGCCTTTGTAGGATTATGTTGCTCGGTTCAAGAAGGCGGCTCTGGAGGTTTACAACCTTGAGGATTCAGTGGCCACTTTGGCCCTGAAGTGAGGGCTCCGTCCGTCCCGCTTTGTATACTCCCTGGATAAAAAGCCACCCAGTTCTTACACCAAACTTTTAACCCGGGCCCAGAAGTATATCCGCGCCGACGAGGCTGATTCCTCCCGACACGAGGCAAGTGGGAGCACCCTCAAGAAGCCGGCCCGCCCTGAGCCTATTGAAGTTCGACCCTGAAAACCTGAACCTCCCTGCCGACCAGACAATCGTCCCCGAGCTCCTGCATAGAGATATGGACCCTACACTCCACTGCTCGCCCCTATATCGCACATCCTGCTCAAGATTGAGGGTGAGTCCTATCTTCAGTGCCCACCTCCAATGAACCCAAAAATCCCCCGCAACAAGAACCTCTACTGCCGATACCACCGAGACCATGGCCACGACACTGCCGACTGTCGCCAGCTGAAGAAGGTGATAGAGGATCTTATCCAGCATGGCCATCTGGGAAAGTTTGTTTGGAAGAACAACCCGGATACTCCTAGCCCGTCAGCACCTCCGCCGCCGATGATCGACAACGCTCCAACTGAGAAGACGGTGGCGATGATTTCCTGAAGGGCAGGTGGCCCTCCCAAGAGGCAGAGAGGGGGGGAAGTTAGATCCTATAATTCCTTTCTTTAAGGAGGACTTAGAGGGGGTGGTGAATAAAAATGATGATACCATTGTGACCATGACGATCACTAAGCATCCTGTAAAAAGAATTCTGGTTGATAGCGGAAGCTCAGTGGATGTTTTGAATTATGATGGTTTTGTTCGCATGAACATATCGCCCGACTTGCTCCGGCCCGTCGCCACGCCCCTGATGGGGTTCACTGGGGATTCCATGAAGGTCGAGAGGGAGGTCACTCTTCCTGTCACGGCTGGCATGACCCCACGCCAGAGCACCGTCCTCATGAATTTCCTGGTGGTATGGGTGCCCCTCGCCTATAACGTAATCCTTGGGAGACCTGGGCTCAATCTTTTGGATGCTGTCGTATCCACTAAACGACTCCTTGTAAGGTTCCCTACCCAGGAGGGAGTCGGGGAGATGTGGGGGGAGCAAAACCTGCTCCCACTTTGCTATCATACGGCCCCTAATCTGCAGGAGGCGGCGCCTGCACCTTCATCGGAGATAGAGGACCCTCGGGGACCTGGAGAGAAGAGGGGAGCCAGTCGAGCGCCTACTTGCTTTCCCTCTCGGAGAAGACCCAACAAAGACAATCCAAATTGGAGCCCTACTCCCAGAGGAGGCCCGTGACCAGCTCCTCACTTTCCTACGAGCTAACGCAGATGTCTTTGCCTGGTCGACATCCGATATGCCAGGCATTCCGGAGGAAGTGATTACTAACTAGCTCAACATTAGGCCGGGTGCCGACCCATTAGGCAGAAGAAGAGGAGTTTTGCCCCTGACAGGAAAAAGGCCGTGGATAAGGAGGTGCGAAAGCTATTGGTAGCCGGTCACATCCGTGAGGTACACTACCTAGACTGGCTGGCGAATGTCGTAATGGTTTGCAAGGCCAGTGGGAGCTGGAGGATGTGCGTGGACTTCACTGATCTCAATAAGGCATGCCCCAAGGATAGCTTCCCACTACCCCAGATCGATCAGCTAGTGGATGCCACGTCCGGGCATGAAACTCTTAGCTTCATGGATGTCTTTTTGGGGTACAACCAGATCAGGATGAACCCGACTGATGAAGAAGCCACCTCCTTTGTCACTGAAAAAGGGCTCTATTGTTACAATGTAATGCCGTTTGGATTGAAGAATGCCGGAGCTACCTATCAGAGGTTGATGAATAAGGTCATTGAGGACCAGATTGGGCGTAACATGGAGGTGTACGTGGACGATATGCTAACCAAGCGCACCAATGCTGCTGATCACATCACAGACCTTGCAGAGACCTTCAACAACCTGCGCTGGTATAAAATGAGGCTGAATCCCCATAAGTGTACCTTTGGGGTGGCGGCAGGCAAGTTCCTGGGCTTTATGGTAACCCAGTGGGGGATTGAGGCCAATCCTGACAAGATCCGGGCTATCTTGGATATGAAACCCCCAGCTAATAAGAAGGAGGTGCAACAACTATCTGGGAGGGTGGCGGCCTTGAGTCGCTTCATGTTGAGATCGGCAGAAAGGTGCCTACCCTTCTTCAAGGCGCTGCGCAAGGTCAGCGGCTTCGAGTGGACAAAGGAGTGTCAGGATGCATTTGAAGAATTGAAGCGATTTCTATCCACTCCCCCGCTGTTGTCCAAGTTGGAGGGCGGGGAGGAGCTCTTCCTGTACCTCGCAGCCTCCCTAGAGGCTGTCAATTCTGTGCTCATACGCATGGAGGCCGACGGGGTGCAGAGGCCGGTCTACTACACCAGCAAGGTATTTCATGATGCTGAGACAAGATACACTAAAAATGAGAAGATCATTTTTGCCCTGGTGGTCTCTACCCAACGCTTTCGACCCTACTTTCAGGCTCATCCCATCGTGGTGCTCACGGACCAGCCTCTTCAGGCCATCTTGTCCCGTCCTGACACCTTCGATCGGCTGACCAAATGGGCCATCAAACTAAGTGAGTTTGACCTATCTATTCGGCCAAGGTCAGCCATGAAGTCTCAGGTGTTAGCTGATTTCTTGGTCGAGTGTGCTTGGATTGAGGAATGTACGGAGGAATCATGTCCGAAGGAACGTATGGCCTCCTCCTTAGCCGAGGAGGTAGAGAAGGAAGACTGGATCTTGCACGTGGACGGAGCAGCCAATTCTCAGGGAAGCGGAGTCGAGCTCATCCTTGCGAGCCCCGAGGGGGAGGTGGTGGAGTATGCCCTTCGGTTCCAGTTCTCGGCCACTAATAACCAAGCAGAATATGAGGCCCTATTGGCGGGGATGAGGCTGGCTGAGGAGCTCGATGCAGGGCGTCTGAGAGCCTTCACAGACTCCCATCTTATTTTTGGGCAAGTTGCTGGAGAATACGAAGCCAGAGACCCGACCATGTCCCGTTACTTGAGTAAGGTGCAGCTCCAGGCCTCTCAGTTCTCTTACTTTCGTGTCAGCTATATTCCCCGAGCGGAGAACGCCAGGGCCGATGCGCTGTCCCGTTTGGCCACCTCGACTGATGAGACACTAGGAAGAACATATGTGGAGCACTTGCAGACCCCAAGCATTGAAGCTGTCGAAGAGGCATTGCCAGTTGCGCAAGAGTCTTCTTGGATGGATGCCTATGTACGATATTTGACCGATGGCACCCTCCCTGAGGACCCCGTAGAGGCTAGACTGCTCAAGCGGCGGGCCCCAAGGTTCTTGATAATGGACGGGAGGCTCTATCGAAGGTTATTTTCATACCCGGTCCTCAAGTGCGTAGGGCCAGTGGAGGCAGACTACATCTTGCGGGAAATCCATGAAGGCATCTGTGGGAGTCATCTGGGGGGCAGAGCCCTAGCTCACAAGGCCCTACGACAGGGGTACTACTGGCTGACCATGAAGGAGGATGCGGCCGAGCTTGTTAAGAAGTGTGATAGCTGCCAGTGCCATGCCAATATTCAGCGACAGCCGATGTCTCAGCTGACTCCCTTGGTGGCACCTTGGCCCTTCGCCCAGTGGGGTATGGATATCTTGGGACCATTCCCTCCGGCCTCCGGACAGCGCAAGTTCCTCCTGGTGGCCATCGATCACTTCACCAAATGGATTGAAGCCGAAGCCCTTGCTAAAATCACTGAAAGCAAGGTGAGATCCTTCTTTTGGAAGTCTATCATATGCCGGTTCGGGCTACCTGTTGGCCCAGATGGCAACCCAAGAGGGGGGGGGGTGAATTGGGTTCTTAAAAATTTAAAACTTTTTGAAATGTTTTAACAAATTAACTCAAGATGTGCAAGTGAGAGAAATTAACTTATAAGCAATGCACAAACAGAAATATAAGAGAGATAGAGTGAGAGACAAATGAGCACGGCAAACACAAGAAGATTTTATAGTGGTTCGGTGCAACCAGCACCTACGTCCACTCCCAAGATTCACTTGGGTCCACACTATAATCTCCCTGATTACAGCCGAGTTGTTTTACAAGCTCACAACTCAAACTTGTTGTTTTTCCCGGGATCACAACGAACCCAGCCGGTTTTACACGGGCTTACCAGCACAAAACCCAACTCGTTGTTTTAACGGGATCACAACGAACCCAACACGTAAGCTATCCCAAGCTTACAACGAGGTACAACTACCTCCACTAATTCAATCCACTGATTGAATCAGTACACAAGAAAATAATTTAGAGTTTAAATACAAACAGCTCCTCTAGAGCAGAATAATCAAAATAAAGCTTAGGTTTAGAAAAGCCTGATTAAATAAGCTTGAATGCAGGCTTGGCTTCTTTGCTTCTCTTCTCCAACTCCTTTGAAGTGTGGAATCAGGCCTCAGCACAGATTCTCCTAGCTTTGGGGCTTTTGGACGTTGGTTGAAGCTTTTCTTCTTTTTTTTTCTTCTAGGTTGGAAGATCTTGATTTGCTCTTGGTTGCTTTGGGATCTCCTCTTGAACTTTTGTTGATTGTAGCTCTGGAGCACACGAATCTCTCTCTTTGATTTCACTCCTTTTGAATCTCTTTTCTTGACTCAAATGATTTTTCCAATGAAGCTCTGTTTTTCCCTCTTTTGAAAGATTTTCTTTTCTCTCTTTTTCACCACTCTATTGTTGTTTTTTATTTGAAAAGAGCTCCTCTATTTATAGATTCTGCAAAAATATATCCGTTAGAAACACAGAAATATAGCCGTTATTTGAAAATATTACCGTTGGGTGACGTGTCATCGTGAAAAATTGCACCCAGAAATTCAAGGAGTCGACTCGAGCACTGTGGGAGTCGGCTCGAAGTCGTTTACTAAAAATAGAAACATTTAAAATGTTAGAGGGTCGACTCGCGAAGAACCAAAGTGTCGGCTCCCGACAGTCGGGGGTCGACTCGAAGAAAATGGGGAGTCGACTCGAGAAGCGCTCAAAAATATGCTTTCTGTTGTTTGAGCGGAGTCGGCTCACACAGTCCAGGAGTCGGCTCGCACAGAGTCAGGGGTCGACTCTTGAAATCCAAGGGTCGACTCGAGAAAATCAGAAATCTCTGTTACTTACTGGAGTCGACTCTGAAACTCTAGAGTCGGCTCCGGAACGTATCAAAAATCAGAATTTTCTTGATTGACTTTGAAATTCGTCCCAGAATAATTTTAAATGATATTTTGACTTGAATACAATAAATATGACATTAAGCATGAATTCAAGACATGTTTCAAGAAATCATTGATTGAAATATAACATGTAAAAATTCCTTTTTGAAATCTTAAATATAGAGCTTGAAACTTCTTTTTCAAATTGATTCAAAACTCAGTGAATTTAAACATTGAGAGTCCATTGCTTTCATTTTGAATAAGCTCAAGGTTTTTGATTAATAAACTCATTATTTCCTTTAAAATACTCATGGCTTTTGGAAATCATCAAAATCAATAAAGTTGGGGTAATTAAATAATTACAATCTCTCAAATTTCTCAACACTACCCCATACTCTGGTCACCAACAACGATCGGCAGTTCGATAACCGCCCTTTCGAGAGTTCTACACGAACTCAGCATCCACCAGAGATTCACTTCCGTCGGACACCCCCAGACCAATGGAGCGGCCGAGGTGACCAATCGCATCATTCTCCAAGGACTAAGAGCCCGACTAGATGATTGCAAGGGGCGCTGGGTAGAGGAGCTCCACAATGTACTATGGGCCTACCATATGATGCCACGAGCCCCACCGGAGAAACTTCGTTCAGCCTGGTCTTTTGGTCCAAGGCTGTCATCCTGGTAGAGATAGGCTCCCCGAGTCCTCGGGTAGAGTCGTATAATAAGGAAGACAACTCGGACCGGCTGCGGGCTGACCTCGACCTGGTGGAGGAGGTGCGAAACCGAGCACGACTGTGGATGGCGGTCTACCGACAACAAGCTTCCAGGTACTACAACGCCCGTGTGCATCCCAGGACTTTCTTATCGGAAGACTTGGTCCTTCGACGGGCTGAAGTCTCAAAGCCGGCGGAGGGAGGCAAGCTAGCTTCGAATTGGGAGGGGCCCTACCGGATCGCCGAGACACTCCATCACGGGGCATACAAGATCGAAGAGCTGGATGGGAGGCCGCTCTCCCGGATGTGGAACGCCGGTAACCTCCGTCGATACTATCAGTAGTACATTTCCTTTCGGCATTAAATATCATGCTAGTATCTTTGTGGGTTTTCACCTTTCACTTCTCATCAATGAACTTAAATTCTAGTCTCTCAGTTTTTCCACAAAGCCCAGTGTACCACTGGCAGAGCGATGTACCATCGGCTCTCAGTAGTTCAAGCTCGATCCCCATCGACACTTGAAGCCCTGAGCCAGCCAGGCACAAAGCCCGACCCTCATCGGCACTTTAAGCCCTGGGCCAGCCAGGCACAAAGCCTGACTCCGTTGGCACTTAAGCCCTAGGCCAGCTAGGCACAAAGCCTGACCCCATCGGCACTTAAAGCCCTGGGCCAGCCAAGCACAAAGCCCGACTCCGGTCGATACAAAAGCCTTGGGCCAACCAGGCACAAAGCCCAGTGTACCACTAGCAGAGCGATATACCATCGGCTCTCAGCAGTTCAAGCCCGACCCCCATCGGCACTTGAAGCCCTGGGCCAGCCAGGCACAAGCCTGACCCCCGTTGGCACTTTAAGCCCTGGGCCAGCCAGGCACAAAGCCCGACTCCTGTTGGAACTTAAGCCCTAGGCCAGCCAAGCACAAAGCCTGACTCCAGTCGGCACGAAAGCCCTGGGCCAAACTAGGCACAAAGCCCAGTGTACCACTGGCAGAACGATGTATCATCGGCTCTCAGTAGTTCAAGCCCGACCCCCGTCGGCACTTGAAGCCCTGGGCCAGCCAGGCACAAAGCCCAACCCCCGTCGGCACTTAAAGCCCTGGGCCAGCCAGGCACAAATCCCGACCCCCGTCGGCACTTTAAGCCCTGGGCCAGCCAGGCACAAAGTCCGACTCCCATTGGCACTTAAGCCATGGGCCAGCCAGGCACAAAGCCCGACCCCCGTCGGCACTTAAAGCCCTGGGCCAGCCAGGCACAAAGCCCGACTCCAGTCGGCACGAAAGCCCTGGGCCAACCAGGCACAAAGCGTAGTGTATCACTAGCAGAGCGATGTACCATCGGCTCTCAGCAGTTCAAGCCCGACCCCCGTCGGCACTTGAAGCCCTGGGCCAGCCAGGCACAAAGCCCGACCCCCATCGGCACTTTAAGCCCTGGGCCAGCCATGCACAAAGCCCGACTCTCGTTGGCACTTAAGCCCTGGGCTAGCCAGGCATAAGCCTGACCCCCGTCGGTACTTAAAGCCCTGGGCCAGCCAGGCACAAAGCTCGACTCCGGTCGACACGAAAGCCCTGGGCCAACCAGGCATAAAGCCCAGTGTACCACTGGCAGAGCGATGTACCATCGGCTCTCAGCAGTTCAAGCCCGACCCCGTCGGCACTTGAAGCCCTGGGCCAGCCAGGCACAAAGCCCGACCCCCATCAGCACTTTAAGCCATGGGCCAACCAGGCACAAAGCCCGACCCCCATCGGCACTTAAAGCCCTGGGCCAACCAGGCACAAAGCCCAGTGTACCACTAGCAGAGCGATGTACCATCGGCTCTCAGCAGCTCAAGCCCAACTCTCGTCGTCACTTAAAGCCCTGGGATAGCCAGGCACAAAGCCTGACCCCTGTCGGCACCTAAAGCCCTGGGCCAGCCAGGCACAAAGCCCAACTCCCATTGGCACTTAAGGCCCTGGGCCAGCCAAGCATAAAGCTCGGCATACCTCTGGCAAAGCGAAGCATCGTCAGTCCTCAGGAGCCTGTTAGCCTTGACCCCCTGAGTCCAATGCCTCAACCTCCGGAAGCCCATCCTTCCTGGCCCTAAGGTTCGGTCCTCTCTAGCCAAGTCAGCGATTCAAGAAAAAAATTAAAGGATACCCCACGGCGCTGATGAAGCCCTAAGAGGTCGCACGCCATTAACCAATGAATTTGGGGTAGAGATTGTAAATGGACAAAGACAATTCGTCTTGAGGGAAAGTGATATTTCATTAATTTAAAGTGATTACAAAGCGGTGACCTAGTCGGACTTACAAAAATAAAATACAAGCGGAGGCTCACGGTTCAGCCGGCGCGGGCTCGTCATCGGATGAGGCCAGCTCCGAGAGACGCTCTGGTTCGACCTCAAGGGCTTGAGGAAAGTTTAAGTCCCGAGCGACTTTCTCCTTCCCATGCTGGAATCCTTGGAAGAACGCCCCCGCCGAAGCTTCCGCCAGCTCGTCTATAAAGCACTCGGATGTCTTGAATTCTTCTATGACCCTGGCAGTCCTGGCCGTGACAACTGCTTCCACCTCGGCAGCCCGAACCCCCTCCTCTGCGGCAAGAGCTACCGTTGTTGCCCTCTCGGCCTCTTGGGCGCGACGTGCTTCCTCCTCGGCTTTATCAGCCCTTTCCTCCATCACTGTTACCCTCTCCTCCGCTGCCCTTGCCCTCTCCTCGGCCTCAGTCACCCGACTCTTGGTTGCTTGGATGGCCGAGGTCAGCTCATCGATGTGTAGATCTTAGCTACGATGGCGTTTTCGGCGTTGGTCATCTGGCGGAGCGCCACCCACAAGCGGTTGGCCTCTGCCTCTGCTCGGCTCTCAGCAGCCCTCACCTCGTTGGCCCAAGTGGTTCTGACCGACTCCATGGCCCCCTCGGCCGCCTCCGCACGGTGACGAGCTTCCTCGGCCTCCTTTTGGGCCTCCCGCAGAAGGGCCTTCCCTCCGTGAATGATCTCCCTTGTAGCCCTTAGGGAGTTTGCAAGCTGCGTGCAGTCTCCATGTCAAAAAAAAAAAGAGAAGAAAAAGAGAAATGCGGAGGCAAAGGGTTGCAGGACAACTTACTCTGACGAGGGCCACGTAGGACTCTCAGAAGAATGTAGCCGCCTTCAAGTGACTAAGCTCCTCTAGGACCTCAGGCATGAAGACTGGCGAGAGGACCCACTCTGTCCAGCGCCCGTCGTCAGAATGGAGTCCCGAGGCGGCCCCGGTCTGGCTCCATTCCCTTTGGCAACCTCGGCGTTACCAGACTCGGCGCGCAGGCTACTCAGTGGCGTCTGCTCGGGGGTGGGCTTGCTGCCCTTGATGGCCCCTCACCCCAGCTCCTGGCTGCCCCAGGGAGGGTCGGTCTGCTGGGAGCTAAGAGCTCCTCCACCACCGCTGGCTCCTCTGCTACCGCCGGCTCCTCCGCAGCCAGCTCCTTCGTTGGTACCCCTTCGGTCACCGCCCTTTCTGACGGGGTGTCGGCTGTGAGGTCAATCTCCGGGGCGACCAGAGGCTCTTGCGGTACCGGTGGCTCGGGCACCTGCACCGTCAGGCATTTTGGAGCCGGTGCTCGCCGATCTTCGCTTGGTCCTTCCCGGGCCCTCTTCTTAGCGACGGCCCTCAGGAGTTTCTAGGTGGGGACCTTCATGGCTGTACAACTTTGGTCAGGGTCGGTATAAAAAAAAAAAGGGAGAATGACAGCACAGGAAGACTTTGACTAAGTATAAGAGAGACTTACCGCGGTGGGAAATGAGACCCGTCGACTTAAGGTTCTTTTCCGTTAAGAGCAGGGTGTACCGAGGGATATCGGTAGCCAATAGCCGCCCTAACGCTTCCTTGTTTCCGGGGTAGACGGTGGAATTTGCATTACCTCGGAGATCGGGGTCCCCCCACCGGGCCTTGACTTGGTCAAGATTTGGAAAGAAGAACCGGGATTTCCATCCCTTGATAGAGGAGGGAAGAAGGAGTTTCAAGACTCAATCGGGTCGGGGCTGAAATAGCCACCAACCCTTTTGGGATCGAAGAATGTAGAATAAGCGAAAAAGAGAAACCCGGGGTGTGATTTGGAGATGGTGGCAGAGAACAACAAAGGCGCTAACAACCCTAAGGGAGTTTGGGACCAACTATGAAGGGGTCAGGGACTAGTAATCGAGGAGGCTTGCGAAAAAAGAGGGGAGAGGTAGACGGAGGCCTACCCTCAAGGAGATCTCGTAGATAGCCACTCGACCGGGTCGAGAGGAGATCACCCGGTCATCGGGAGTTGAAAGATAAAGCCCAATCTCCTGAGGGATTTGGTAACGGGCCCGGATGTTTGCTAGATCCCGGCCTGTTACCATGGAGGCGACCCTTCGAGGGATTCGCCCCCACTCTCGATGAGGCGCTGGCCCCCACCTGGTGGCCCCTTGACGGAGCCCTACCAGCTGCCACAGGACGCCTTCCTACGAGAGCCTCCCCAGCAACCCTCCGCTGGGCCAGAGGGATGCAGTCCTCCGGATCGGAGGACCACTCGAGGGGAGGAGAAGGGGAAGGAGGAGAAGAAGGAGAGGCTCGAGGCCTCTCCGATGAAGAATGATTCTCTGAATCATCCTCCGCGGAGCAGGACTGAGAACTCATGGCGAAAGAAGAAACAGAGGAACCTAAAAGGAGCAAAGGCTGACCTGGGGAGGAAAGTGATGCGCGCAGGCTCTCAGGTTGCAGAGGGGACCAGGGAGCAGAAGATCAAGGAAGCGCAGAGGAAGAAGACGATAGCAGGAATAGAATGGCTACTTTTGACCCACCGCCTGGGTTTTATTCAGTTTCAAATCGTCCCGCCATGCCTCGTCCACCACGTGGACTCTCACAATAGGATGGACCGCCTCGGAAACCGCTGAGCGTGGGATACGATTTGCTTCCGGCTAATGATGGGACGCCGCTGACGTCGCCGCTATGATGGGTAATGATGGCACAACTTTCTTCATGGATTCCGATGGATCAACCCTGCTTCGAGGACGATCACCACAAATCGGGTGGATAGTATTGGCCGCCTTTTCACATCCCTACACCGCCCGCATAAAATCATCGTAGCGCCCATAGGCACGTGTCCGGAGGAGGTTTGCGATGAGCAGGGATCAGCCACTTGGGGGTGACACCCCATTCGCCTTACTGGGGTGGGCCCACTCCGTCTTAGGGGTGAGGGAACATCTGATATGGTTGATCCAGTGCCGTCAGGATAAACGACAACGATAACGGCGACTGACAGAGGCTCTCTCACAACCCCCCGAGACCCCCTCTCAGTCTCGAGCTACATGAACAGTATTTCAACCCCCGAGACCCCTCTCGATCTCGAACCACGTGAACGGTGTCTCCACCCCCCGAGACCCCCTCTCGGTCTCGGGTCACATGAACAGTATTTCAACCCTCCGAGACCCCCTCTCGGTCTCAGGCCACATGAACAGTATTTCAACCCCCCGAGACCCCCTCTCGGTCTTGGGCCACGTGAACGGTGTCTCCACCCCCGAGACCCCCTCTCGGTCTCGAGCCACATGAACAGTATTTCAACCCCTGAGACCGAACAGTATTTCAACCCCCAAGACCCCCTCTCGGTCTCGGGCCACGTGAACGGTGTCTCCACCCCCCGAGACCCCCTCTCGGTCTTGGGCCACATGAATAGTACTTCGACCCCTGGCGCACAATTCGGCCCACTCTGGGCCACCTGGTATGCCCATGCGATCTGCCACAAATATGTAGCAGGGTGTGACCATGCCTCATAACGGCGTATGGTCCGTTGTATGTCTGTCATTGTGCGCGACCATACCCTGTTACAACGTACGGTCCGCCACCTGTCCACTACTGTGCGCGGTCACATCCAGTGGTGGCGCGCACCAGACATAACCCCAAATGCAGGACACCTATGAGGCCGTGCTAACCAATGATGCGAGACACCCCAGCATGTACGGTGACGATACGATCTGTCATTGTCAGCCTCATATTTTGTCCGTTATCGAACTGGGCTCCTGGAAGTCAGCAATCATCGGGAATAGAAGGGGGATCTTCGAACAGGTATAAAGCATACGCCCATGCCATAGGCAGGGGGCTTGAACACTGGTTTTTCTAGCTCTATTCCACTAGTTAAGCCCTAACTGTTTAGCTCCCTTGGCTAGACAATTCTCATCTGTTCCCAAGTGACTAACTTGAGCATCGGAGGGTCTCCACCGAAGCTTTCGGTCTCCGAAGACTTTTTTTGTAGGAGTCAGGCGAGGAGGACGTCCATTTCCCCGGCGTTTGAAGGAAGTGACTTGGCATCATCAATTACTATTCACTAAACCAAACTAGTGCTGATAAAATGTTGATAATCATATACTCTAATGTTACTGAAACTAATAGATATTTATAAACTACAACATAGTCAAAAATTAAAACTAATGAGATAACAAAAAAGTCAGATGATTACTTGCTTCTACTTAACTTTTTTTTTTTATTTCTCTATGTCTTAAAAAAAATTATGAGCTTTGCTTAGTAACTAACACTACACATAATTAGTGAATAAGTAAGCAAAGACTTCTAAGATTTTTATGAAATACTTCATATCATTAATTAAAAATGGATAGCTTATAATTCACAACTTTACATATCATCGATATATTAATATTTATAAATTTTGAATATTTTTAAATTAATTTTTATATTATTCCATATAATAATCATATCATTATTTTAAATTTTATGTTATCAGTTCTCAGGTCCTCTATAATCACAAACTATGATCATATTTATCCACATCATAAGGTTAGAACACGATAATTAGCCCTTTAGGTAAAAGTTTCTCCTCTTATATATCTCCAATAACGATGAATACCAATATCAATCATTAGTTATTACATAGTCACCGAAAGTTATATATTTTCTAACATATTTTATTATTAATAATTCTATATTTATTAATATTTACTTATTCATATAATCATGTAAATCTCTTAGCTTTGTGGACGCATTTTTGGGGTACAACCAAATCAGGATGAACCCAGCTAATGAAGAAGCCACCTCCTTTGTTACTAAAAAAGGGATTTACTGCTACAAGGTGATGCTGTTTGGGTTGAAGAATGTCGGAGCCACCTATCAGAGGTTGATGAATAAGGTCTTTGAGGATCAGATCGGGCGTAACATGGAGGTGTACGTGGATGATATGCTGACCAAAAGCACCAGTGCTGCTGACCACGTCGCCGACCTTGCAGAGACCTTCAACAACCTGTGCCGGTACCGATGAGGCTAAACCCCGCAAATGTGCTTTTGGGGTGGCAGCAGGCAAGTTTTGGGCTTTATGGTGACCCAACAGGGGATCGAAGTTAATCCTGACAAGATTGGGCTATCTTGGACATGAGGCCCCCAGCTAATAAGAAGAAGGTGCAATGCCTAACCGGGAGGGTCGCGGCCTTGAGTCGTTTCATGTCAAGGTCGGCAGAAAGGTGCCTGCCCTTCTTTAAGGCGCTGCGCAAGGTCAACAGCTTCGAGTGGACAAAGGAGTGTCAGGACACCTTCAAGAGTTGAAGCATTTTCTATCCACTCCTCCGCTGTTGTCTAAGCCAAGGGGCAGAGAAGAGCTCTTTCTATACCTTGCAGACTCCCCAGAGGCCGTCAGTTTTGTGCTCATGCGTATGGATGCCAATGGAGTACAGAGGCCGGTCTACTACACCAGCAAGGTACTTCATGATGCTGAGACCAGATATTCCAGGACTGAGAAGATCATTTTGCACTGGTGGTCTCTGCTTAGTGCTTTCGACCTACTTCCAAGCTCATCCCATCGTGGTGCTCATGGACCAACCTCTTCGGACCATCTTATCCCGTCCGGACACCTCTGGTCGGTTAGCCAAGTGGGCCATCAAGCTGAGCAAATTCGACCTATCTATTCGACCAAGGTCTGCTATGAAATCTCAAGTGTTAGCTGCTTTCTTGGTCGAGTGTTCTGGACCGAGAGATGTTCGAAGGAATCGCGTCCGGACGTGCACATAGAATCCTCCTCGATCAAGGAACCAGGGAAGGAAGACTGGATCTTGCATGTAGATGGAGCAACAAATTCTCAAGGAAGCGGGGATGGGCTCATCCTTGCGAGCCCCGAGAGAGAGGTGGTGGAGTACGCCCTTCGGTTTCAGTTTCCAGCCACTAATAACCAAGCGGAGTATGAAGCCCTATTGGCGGGAATGAGGCTAGCTGAGGAGCTCGGTGCGGGGCGTCTGAGGGCCTTCACTGACTCCAAGCTTATTTCTGGGTAAGTGACTGGGGAATACGAAGCCAGAGACTCGACCATGTCCCGCTACCTGAGCAGAGTGCAGTCCCAAGCCTCTCGGTTCTCTTACTTCCGTGTTAGCTACATTCCCAGAGCAGAGAACGCTAGGGCCGATGCGCTATCCTGATTAGCCACCTCGGTCGACGGGATCCTAGGAAGAACATATGTGGAGCACTTGCAGACCCCGAGCATCAAAGCCGCGGATGAAGCACTGCCGGTTGAACAAGGGCCCTCCTGGATGGACGCCTATGTTCGGTATTTGGCCGACGACACTCTCTCAGAAGACCCTGCCGAGGCCAGGCTACTTAGACGGTGGGCTTCGAAATTCCTGATGATGGACGGGAAGCTTTATCGAAGATCATTTTCTTACCCGGTCCTTAAATGCGTCGGACCAGTCAAAGCAAACTACATCTTGCGGGAAATCCATGAGGGCATCTGCGGGAGTCACCTGGGGGCAGGACCCTAGCTTACAAGGCCTTATGGCAGGAGTACTACTGGCTGACCATGAGGGAAGACACGGCCAAGCTTGTTAAGTATGATAGCTGCCAACGCCACACCAATGTTCAGCGACAGTCGTCATCTCGGCTGACCCCCCTGGCAGCACCTTGGCCCTTTCCCCAGTGGGTATGGACATCTTGGGACCATTCCCCCAGCCTCTGGATAGCGCAAGTTCCTCCTAGTGGCCGTCGATTACTTCACCAAGTGGATTGAGGCCGAAGCCCTTGCTAAGATCACTGAGAGTGAGGTAAGATCCTTCTTTGAAAGCCTATCATATGCCGGTTCGGACTACCACACACTCTGGTCACCGACAATGGCTGGCAGTTTGACAATGCGCCCTTCTGGGAATTCTGCTCCGAACTGGGCATACATCAGAGATTCACTTCCGTCAGGCATCCTCAAACCAACGGAGCAGCCGAAGTAACTAATCGCATCATTCTCCAAGGACTGAGAACCCGACTGGATGATTGCAAGGGGCGGTAGGTGGAGGAACTCTACAATGTGCTATGGGCCTACCACACAACGCCACAAGCTCCCACCGGAGAGACCCCATTCAGCCTGGTCTTCAGGTCTGAAGCTGTCATCCCGGTGGAGATAGGTTCCCCGAGCTCTCGGGTGGAGTCGTACAGTGCGGAAGATAACCCGGACCAGCTATGAGCCAACCTCGACCTGGTGGAGGAGGTGCGAGACCGAGCGTGACTTCGGATGGCGGTCTACCGGCAATGAGCCGCCAAATATTACAACGCCCGCATGCGCCCCAAGACCTTTTTGCTGGGAGACCTGGTCCTTCAGCGAGCTGAAGTCTCTAGGCCGATGAAAGGAGGCAAGCTAGCTCCGAACTGGGAGGGGCCCTACCGGATCGCCGAAGCACTTCGTCACAGAGCATATAAGGTTGAAGAATTGGATGGGAGGCCGCTCCCCCGGACGTGGAACGCTAACAATCTCCGTCGATACTATTAATAGTACATTTCCTTCTTACATTAAATATCAACTTGTATTTTATTGGGTTCTCACCCCTCATTTCACATCAATGAATTTGAGTTCTAGCATCTTAGTTTTTTCACAAAAAGCCCTGGGTCAACCAGGCACGAAGCCCAGTGTGCTACTAGCAGAGCAATGTACCATCGGCTCTTAACAACTAAAGCCCACCCCTGGTCGGCACAAAAAGCCCTGGGTCAACCAGGCATGAAGTCCAGTGTACCACTGGTAGAGTGATGTACCATCAGCTCTCAACAGCTAAAGCCCAACCCTCGTCAGCACAAAAGCCCTGGGTCAGCCAGGCACGAAGCCTAGTATACCACTGGCAGAGCAATGTACCATCGGCTCTCAACAACTAAAGCCCGACCCTTGGTCGGCACAAAAAGCCCTGGGTCAGCTAGGCACGAAGCCCAGTGTGCCACTGGCAGAGCGATGTACCATCGGCTCTCAACAACTAAAGTCCGACCCTTGGTCGGCACAAAAAGCCCTGGGTCAGCTAGGCACGAAGCCCAGTGTACCACTGGTAGAACGATGTACCATCGGCTCTCAACAACTAAAGCCCGACCCCCGGTCGGCACAAAAAGCCCTGGGTCAGCCAGACACGAAGCCCAGTATGCCACTGGCAGAGCGATGTACCATCGGCTCTCCATAACTAAAGCCCAACCCTCGGTCGGCATAAAAAAGCCCTGGGTCAGCCAGGCACGAAGCCCAGTGTACCACTGGCAAAGCGATGTACCATCGGCTCTCAACAACTAAAGCCCGACCCCTGGTCAGCACAAAAAGCCCTGGGTCAGCCAGGCACGAAGCCCAGTGTGCCACTGGCAGAGCAATGTTCCATCAGCTCTCAACAACTAAAGTCAACCCCTGGTCGGCACAAAAAGCCATGGGTCAGCCAAGCACGAAGCCCAGTGTACCACTAGCAGAGCGATGTACCATCGACTTTCAACAACTAAAGCCTGACCTCCGTCGGCACAAAAAGCCCTAGGTCAGCCAGGCACGAAGCCCAGTGTGCCACTGGCAGAGCGATGTACCATCGGCTCTCAACAACTAAAGCCCACCCCCGTCGGCACAAAAGCCTTGGGTCAGCCAGGCATGAAGCCCAGTGTGCCACTGGCAGAGCGATGTACCATCGCTCTAACAACTAAAGCCCGACCCCCGATCGGCAAAGCCCTGGGTCATCCAGGCACGAAGCCCAGTGTACCACAGCAGAGCGATGTACCATCGGCTCTCAACAACTAAAGCCCAACCCCCGGTCGGCACAAAAAGCCCTGGGTCAACCAGGCACGAAGCCCAGTGTACCATTGGCAGAGCGATGTACCATCGGCTCTCAACAACTAAAGCCCGACCCTCGATCGGCACAAAAAGCCCTGGGTCAGCCAGGCATGAAGCCCAGTGTGCCACTGGCAGAGCGATGTACCATCGGCTCTCAACAATGAAAGCCCGACCCTCGATCGGCACAAAAAGCCCTGGGTCAGCCAAGCACGAAGCCTAGTGTACCACAAGCAAAGCGATGTACCATCGGCTCTCAACAACTAAAGCCCGACCCCTGGTCAGCACAAAAAGCCCTGGGTCAGCAAGGCACGAAGCCCAGTGTACCATTGGCAGAGTGATGTACCATCGGCTCTCGACAACTAAAGCCTGACCCCCGATCGGCACAAAAAAGCCCTAGGTTAGCCAGGCACGAAGCCAGTGTACCACTGGCAGAGCGATGTACCATCAGCTCTCAACAACTAAAGCTCGACCCCGGTCGGCACAAAAAGCCCTGGGTCAGCCAAGCACGATGCCTAGTGTGCCACTAGCAGAGCGATGTACCATCATCTCTCAACAACTAAAGCCCGACCCCGGTCGGCTCTCAACAACTAAAGCCCGACCCTCGGTCGGCACAAAAGCCCTGGGTCAGCCAGGCACGAAGCCCAGTGTACCACTGGCAGAGCGATGTACCATTGGCTCTCAACAACTAAAGCCCGACCCTCGATCGGCACAAAAAGCCATGGGTCAGCCAGGCACGAAGCCCAGTGTACCACTGGCAAAGCGATGTACCATCGGCTCTCAATAACTAAAGCCCGACCCCTGGTCAGCACAAAAGCCCTGGGTCAACCATGTACGAAGCCCAGTGTACCACTGGCAGAGCGATGTACCATCGGCTCTCAACAACTAAAGCCCGACCCCTGGTCAGCACAAAAGCCCTAGGTTAGCTAGGCACGAAGCCCAGTGTACCACTGGCAAAGCGATGTACCATCGGCTCTCACAACTATAGCCCGAACCCCGGTCGACACAAAAAGCCCTGGGTCAGCCAGGCACGAAGCCCAGTGTGCCACTAGCAGAGCGATGTACCATCGGCTCTCGACAACTAAAGCCCGACCCCCAGTCGGCACAAAAAGCCTTGGGTCATCCAGGCACGAAGCCCAGTGTGCCCCTAGCAGAGCGATGTACCATCGGCTCTCGATAACTAAAGCCCGACCCTCGATCGGCACAAAAAGCTCTGGGCCAGCCAGGCACGAAGCCCAATGCATCATTGGAAAAGCTGTGCACAAGCAGCCCTTGGAAGTTTGAGTCCTAGCCTTCCAAGTCCGGTGCTCCATCGGTCGCTGGGAGTCTATATTCTCTGACTCTAGGATTCGGTCCTATGACTAAGTCGAGGTTGTTCGAGAATGAATTAAAGGTTATTCCTCAACACCGACGAAGCCCCTAGGGGTCCCACATCGGTAACCAAAGGACTTGGGGAAAGGACACAATAGGATGAAGACAATTTTATGGAAGAAAAGAATATATTTTATTAACTCAAAAGTGCTTACAAAACGCCGACCAAGCCGGACTTGCAAAAATAAAAAGTACAATGTGAAGCTCACGGCTCGGCTGGTGCATGCTCATCGTTAGATGAGCCGACCTCGGAAAGACGTTCTGGCTCGACTTCAAGGGCCTGTGGAAAGTCCAGGTCTCGGGCGACCTTTTCCTTTCCACGCTGAAACCCTTGAAGATACACATCCGCGAGCTTCAGCCAGCTCATCCATGAAGCGCTCGACGTCGAAACTCTTCAATAACCCTGGCAGCCCTAGCCTCCATAGCTGCCTCCACTTCAGCAGCTTGAGCCTCTCTCTCTGCGGCCAGAGATGCCACCGCTATCCTCTCGGCCTCCAGGGCACAATCTCTCCTCCTCAG
>UESW01004406.1:698264-730811 GCA_900491605.1 Calamus simplicifolius
TTTTGTACTGAAGTTTTTATTATGCTTTCATTTTGAAATCAATGTATTGAACATTTTGATGTATTAGACCTTTAATGAAATGAATTCTCTATTTCCTTATTTCAATGAATGAATGAAATTTGAATGAATGTTTATGATTCTCTATCTTTTTGTTGATAACAAAAAAGGGGGAGAATTTTATAGTTCTATGATTGATACATTTGAAAGAAATCAAAGTAATCAATGAGATAAACAATGAGATATTTAATTAAGTTTCATAGGGGGAGCTACCTCATTAAGGGGGAGCCTAAGCCTAACTATGAAAACAAAATAAATTCACTAATCAATCATGAACAAACTCAATGTTTTTGTCATCATCAAAAAGGGGGAGATTGTTGGAAGATTATAGAAAAATTATATGATCCAATCCTTTTGATTTTGATGATTACTAAAAGCCATTGAGTTCATTAAAGGATGTAATGAGTTTATGTAAATGAGCAACAAATTTATTTTGAACAATCAATGAGAATGCTCAAGTTTAACTTTAATCAATTTTGAAAGTGACTTTAAGCTCAATATTCAAACTTTCGAAAAGAAATGTTATAATTCATGTTTTATCAATAAGTTTTTGGATTAGTTCTTGAATCAATTCTAAATGTCAATTTTATTGATTCAAGTCAAAACAATGAATTAAAATGAATCTGGAACGATTTTAATGTCAATCAGAAAAGTTTCTGATTTTTGATACGTTCCGGAGCCGACTCCTGAGTTTCAGAGTCGACTCCGCTCAGTGTACAGAAATGTGCATCTGTGTCGAGTCGACCCACGAAATTGTCGAGTCGACCCCTGATTCTGTCGAGCCGACTCCCTGACTGTGCGAGTCGACTCCGCTCAGACACCAGAAGAGTGTTTTTCTGAGCACTTCGCGAGTCGACCCCAAGCCTTTCACGAGTCGACTCCCGACTATCAGGAGTCGACACTTATTTCTAGCGAGTCGACCCCTAACCTTTATAAACATTTCTATTTTTGGTAAGACGAGCTCGAGCCGACTCGGGAAAAGCATGAGTCGACTCCAGCAAATC
This sequence comes from Calamus simplicifolius, assembly GCA_900491605.1. Taxonomy (NCBI): domain Eukaryota; kingdom Viridiplantae; phylum Streptophyta; class Magnoliopsida; order Arecales; family Arecaceae; genus Calamus; species Calamus simplicifolius. The sequence continues at coordinate 699,326 of UESW01004406.1, forward strand.
TGGGCGATATTTTTTCACGATGACACGTCACTCCAACGGTAAGATTTTTGAATAACGGCTATTTTTCCTTGTCTCTAACGGATATATTTTTGCAGAATCTATAAATAGAGGAGCTCTTTTCAATCAATATCAATTTGAAATCAAAAAGAGAGAAAAGAATATCTTTCAAAAAGAGGGAAAAACAGAGCTTATTGGAAAAATCTTCTAGCTCAAATAGAGTGATTCAAAAGGAGTGAAATCAAAGAGGAAGTTTCGTCTGCTCCAGATCTTCAATCCACAAAAGTCAAAAGAAAATCCAAGAGCTTTTCAAAGATCAAATCGAAGGATTTTCAACATTCAACAAAAGGAGAAAAAGCTTCATCTCAACTCCAAAGTTTTCAACGGTCAAGAATCTTGCTGAGGCCTGATTCAACACTTCAAGAGGAGTTAAAGAGGAGAAGGAAGAAAGCCAAAGCCACACCATCTGCAATCTTATCAGGCTTTTCTAACCTTTTATTTTATACTTATTTGTATATTTGCTCAAGGGGAGCATTTCAATATTAAACTCTGATATTTTAATTGTTTGCTGATTCAATCAGTGGATTGAATCAGTGGAGGTTGATATACCTCGTTGCAAGCCGGAGTGCTTGTGTTGGGTTAGTTGTGAGCCCGTGAAAAACAACGTGTAGGGTTTTGTGCTGGTAAGCCCGAGTAAAACCAGCTGGGTTCGTTGTGATCCCGGAAAAACAACAAGTTTGAGTTGTGAGCTTGGAAAACAACTCGGCTGTAATCTGAGGAGATTATAGTGTGGACCCAAGTGAATCTTGGGAGTGGACGTAGGTGTTGGTTGCACCGAACCACTATAAAATTATCTTGTGTTTGCCGTGCTATATTTTCTCTCTCTCTATCTCTCTTTATTATTTGCTTGTGCATTGCTTCTTAGTTAATTTCACTCACTTGCACATCTTGAGCAAATCTGTTTAAAACATCCAAAAAGTCTTAAATTTTTAAGAACCCAATTCACCCCCCCCCCCCCCTCTTGGGTTGCCATCTGGGCCAACAGCCGGCTCCTCCGCGGCCGGCTCTGCTGTCGCTACCTCCTTGGCCACTGCCCTTTCAGGCGGGGTGTTGACTGTCAGATCGATCTTCAGAACAGCCGGAAGCTCTTGCGATGCAGGTGGCTCGGGCACCCGCACTGTCAGGCGTTTCGAGGCCGGTGCTTGCTGCCCCTCACTCGGCCCCTCTCGGGCCCTCCTTTTAGCCGCAGCCTTCATGAGTCTGCGGGTCAGGATTTTCATAGCTGTGTAACATCGGTTGGGTTCAGTAAAAAAAAATGATGAAACAGGAAGACTTCGACTAAGTATAAGGGAGACTTACCGCGGTGGGAAATGAGACCCGCCGACTTGAGGTTTTCCTCTATTAGAAGCAGGTTGTACCAAGGGATGTCGGTAGCCAACAGCTGCCCCAACGCTTCCTTGTCACCGGGGTGGACAGTGGAATTCGTATTACCTTGGAGGTCGGGGTCCCCCCACCGAGGCCTAACTTGGTCAAGATTGGCAAAAAAGAATCGGAATTTCCATCCCTTGATGGAGGAAGGAAGAAGAAGCTTAAGGGCTCGGCTGGGTCGGGATTGAAACAGCCACCAACCCTTCTGAGCCCGGAGGATGTAAAAAGAGCAAAAAAGAGACTCTAGGGGTAATGTGAAGATGATGGCAGAGGACGACGAAGGCACTAACAACTCGGAGGGAGTTCGGGACCAACTGAGAAGCGGTCAGGGAGTAATAGTCGAGGAGGTTCACAAAAAAGGAGGAAGGGGTATGCAGAGGCCCACCCTCAGAGAAATCTCGTAAATGGCCACTCGGCCCGATCGAGAGGAGATCACTCTATCGTCAGGAGTCGGGAGATGGAGCCCAACATCCCGAGGGATTTGATAACAGGCCCGGATGTTCGCCAAATCCTGGCCTGTCACCATGGAGGCGACCCCTTCCGGGGATTCCACCTCCACCCGTGAGGAGGTGTCGGCTTACGCCCGGCGTCTCCTCGATGGGGCCACGCCAGCCGCCGCCGGATGCCTCCCTGCGGGAGCCTCCCTAGCGACCCGCCGCCGAGCTAGGGGGACGCGGTCCTTCGAATTAGAGGACCACTCAAGAGGAGGTGAAGGAGAAGGGGGAGAGGAAGGAGAAACATGAAGCCTCTCAGGAGGAGAACGATCCTCTGAATCATCCTCCGAGGTCCAGGACTGGGAGCTCATTGTTGGAAGAAGAAATAGAAAGGTCTAGAAGGGACGAAGATCTGACCTGGGAAAGAAAATGGCGTGCACGGAATCTCAGATTGTAGGGAGGGCTAGGAGGCGGAAGGTCAGGGAGCTAAGGAAAGAAGACAATGGAAGCAGGAGCAATATGGCCAGATTCAACTCCCACCCGAGTTTTATTGGATTTCGAATTATCCCGCCTTGTCTCGTCAGCCACGTGGACTCTCACCGTAGGCAGGGCTGCCTCGATGATCGCTTGGCGCGTGGTACGATCCACCTCTAGCCAGCGATGAGACACCGCTGACGTCATCATTATGATGGGTAATGATAGCACCACTTTCCGCACGGACTTCGGATGATCAACCTTGTCTCGAGGACGATCGTCATGGATCGGGTGGATGGTAGTGGCCGCCCTTTCACATCCCCACTTGATGCCCGCATAAAGTCATTGCAGTGCCCAGAGACACGTGTCCGGGGGCGGTTCGCAAAGGGCAGGGATCAGCCACTTGGGAGGTGATACCCCTTTCGCCTCACTGGGGTGGGCCTGCTTCGCCTCAGGAGTGAGGGGGCATTTGATATGGCTGATCCAACGCCGTCAGAATAAACGATAACGACAACTAACGGAGGCCCTCTCGGCCTCCTGAGCCCCCCCTCTTGGTGTCGGCCTCAAGCTACAGCTCTCGAGCCTCATGAACAGTATCTCAACCCCCGAGACCCCCTCGATCTCGAGCTGCATGAATAGTGTTTGGCCTCGAGTTCCTCCCTCGGCCTCAAGCCATAGCTCCCGGGCCTCATGAACAATATCTCAACCCTCGAGACCCCTTCGGTCTCGGGCTGCATGAACAGTGCTTGGCCTCGAGTTCCGCCCTCGGCCTCAAGCCACTGCTCCCAGGCCTCATGAACAGTATCTCAATCCCCGAGACCCCCTCGGTCTTGGGCTGCATGAACAGTGCTTGGCCTCGAGTTCCGCCCTCGACCTCAAGCCACAGCTTCTGGGCCTCATGAACAGTATCTCAACCCCGAGACCCCCTCGGTCTCGGGCTGCATGAACAGTGCTTGACCTCAAGTTCCGTCCTCGGCCTCAAGCCACAGCTCTCGGGCCTCATGAACAGTATCTCAACCCCTGAAACCTCCTAGGTCTCGGGCTACATGAACAGTGCTTGGCCTCGAGTTCTGCCCTCGGCCTCAAGCCACAGCTCCCGGGCCTCATGAACAGTATCTCAACCCCGAGACCCCCTCGGTCTCGGGCTGCATGAACAGTGTTTGATGCATGATCCGGTCCGCTTCGGGCCACCTAGCTAACTCACGTAATCCACCACACATCCATAGCAGGGTGCGGCCATACCTCATAACGACGTATGGTCCATCACCTATCTGTCACTGTGCATGGCCATGCCCCATTATAGCGTACGGTTCACCACCTGCCTGCAACTGTGCGTGGTCACATCCAGCAGTGGCACGCACCATGTACAACCACCGGTGCGAGACACCTGTGAGGCCGCACTAGCAGGTGACACAGGACACCTCTGGCATGCATGGCGACAGTATGATCTATCACTATCAGCCTCATCTTTTGTCCGTTATTGAACGGGGCACCTTAAAATCGACAATATTCGGGAATGGAAGGGTGTATCTTCGAACAGGTATAAAAGCATACGCTCACGTTGTAAGTAAAGATTCATGAACTCTGGTTTTCCTAGCTCCTTCCGGCTAGTTAAGCCCCAATTGTCTAGCTTCCTAGGGGCTAGACAGTTCTCGTCTGTTCCCGAGTGACTAACTTGAGCGTCGGAGGGTCCCCACTGAAGCATCCGGTCTTCGGAGACTTTTCTTGCAGGAGTTCGGCGAGGAGGACGTCCGTTTCCTCTGCGCTCGAGGAAAGTGACTTGGCGTCAATATGCTGTATTCTAACTTTAAAGCTTGGGATATAAAGGATTGGTTACTAGAAAATTAATTGTAAGTATGATTAACCTCGCTCAAAGGTGAACTCAAAAGAAGCAACAAAATAATGCAGAACCCTTTGTCAGCTTGTGAAATTAACATATCAAAATGACTGTGATAAAAAGGGCAGATAATTATTATTATCCTCCAATCATTGGATGGATTGTCTGTTAACGTCCGGCCGTTAAAAAAAAAAATAAATGCCCATTTTTAAAAGAACTAATTGCTGGTCATTTTTAAAAATAAATCACCGCCGTTATTTTTTTTTTAAATGCTCAAAAACTGGCACCCATTAAAAGGAAAAAAATCTATAAATAGGCTTAAAAAGCATGAAAATTTTGTAATAACTCTGTATTTTCTTATTTTTCTTTGAAGATTGCTTATCAGCATTGAGATCGTGCCGCCATTGGAGTTTTGGCTTTCGGCCATTGAATTTTTGGCTTCCAGGTTGTACCTTAGAGGAGAGCGTATGGTTCATTTTTCTTCGTACGAGAAGGAGACCAAATCTTATTTAGGGCAATGGTTTTAAACCGCCTCCTAGGCCTGACTCTTTCACTTGTTCTTATTTTGAGATAATTTTTCTTTTCATTGAATATCATCTATCACACACCATAATTATTATTTTCTAAAATATATATTTAATATATATATACTTATATATTCCTAGTTGGATGCACATAGAAATCATTTTCAATAACAAAGGAGATTTGGGCCAATTAATTAAAACATTTTTCAATATCAATCTAAAGGAGATTTAGTTTTGGATGCGATTTGATCTTTTGGTTTTGGATGCAATCTGATCTCTTCATGGGTTCTAAAGTTGTTATCTTTTTTGTTTTCATTTGCCTTTTGATCTGAATGAATAATCTGCTTCTTTGAGTGGAAGAAACGAAATCTTTATCAGATCCTGCCGTGATTTAAATGGGAAAAGAAAAAATATTAGATGGTTGGCCTTCCGATGTTTTTTTTATGTTTTGTTATTCATATTAAATAGTTTATATTTTTTTATGTGTGTGGTGCGTTCATCTATGAATCTCATCCATATCTTCTCATGTTGGCGATATCAATTATAGTGTATGATGTTGTGTATGATATGATTGTTAGTTATGTCATGGAATCATTTTTGCTTCACTAAAATTTTTGCACTGTTTGTTGTAATCCTAAATATTGTTATTAAGGTGACAATGATTGTTATTTCGCTGAGATAAGGTTGGCCTTATCCAAGGCTAGTTTGGTGGTTTTTTTTTAGCTAATTTTAGAATGACAAAAGGAAAAAGTTAAAATGTTTAATGCCATCAGTTGAGTCTCCTGATGATATGATGTAGTAGTCTCAGTGTTGTAGGGGTAATGGTGCACAACATAGATTATGGATAGTGAAACAATTTCATGAATTCAATGCTATGCTATGCAAGTCTATGATGTTCATTTATAGATTATATTTTGCGGTCCTTTTGTGAAGTGGTCAATTATTGTCATTCATGTAGCATAATTAGTCTTTCTCTATTTACTGCTCATATCATTAGCTCATCCATTATTTGTAATTTGCATATAAAATACTACAAGTGGCTTGAGTTGTTCATTGTGCATGCATGCCTAAGTGGTTATTACAGTTGCAGTCCTTTTGACTGTTCAAATAGTTAAGTTATTCAAAAATGTAAGAGAGGATACTTTAAAAATATAAGATCAAAACATAATTTGTTAGATCTTTTAACCAAAGGCCTTCGAAGGATGCGGTATTTGAGACATCGAGGGAGATGGGGCTTAAGCCCATATATTAGTCACTAGAGTGGACCCCTACCATCATGGTAATCCCATGATTAAGGTTCAAAGGAAAACGATTTCTAAGATGATATCTGGAAGCACCGCTTTAGGAGTCTGTCTCCATCTCATCCCTATGGTGTGGTGCTTTATTGTGACGGTTAGGTTGAGCATAGCTCTTAATAGATCCAAGGCTGTAAATTTGGCAAGGTCATGTACCTCTGGAGGATCTACCATATTGAGCATAGCTCTTAATAGATCCAAGGCTATAAATTTAGCGAGGCATGATTCCGTTGCACATACCCTTGGAGGATTTACTTTAGTGAGAATAGTCGTGAGGCCGAGACTATGGGACTGGGGCAAATCCCTAGTAACTCTCATGAAAATCAAGGCAAGCGCATGGCCTAGATAGCGCTAATCCGCATTATGATTAGCTCATCTTCATACTGTATGTATTTTATACTAAATGCAAGTTCAAACCTAGAAGATACTTGCACTAAGTACAGTAAAATTTTAAAGTTTTGAAATTGCTTATTGAATTTAACTATTTTTATTTATTTTTTTTTATTCTTTTGTTTTTATTTTTTTTTTGTGGGGGATTGTTAACGTCCGATCGTTTCAAAAAACAAAAAACAAACAAACGCCCATTTTTAAAAAAATTAAATGCTGGTCGTTTTTAAAAATAAAACATCGGTCGTTTTTTAAAAAAAAAATGCTCAAAAACTGACGCTTATTAAAAGGAAAAAAATCTATAAATAGGCTTAAAAAGCATGAAAATTTTGTAACAACAACTTTGTATTTTCTTGTTTTTCTTTGAAGATTGTTGATCGGCGTCCGTTGAGATTGTGCTGCCTGCCAACGGATGTTGGAGTTTTGTCTTTCGGGTTTAAAACTTTGTACCTTGGAGGAGAGCGTATGGTCCATTTTTTTTGCACGAGAAGGTGACCAAATCTCCTTTAGAGCAGTGGTTTTAAACCGCCTCCTAGGCCTGACTTTTTAACTTGCTCTTATTTTGAGATAATTTTTCTTTTCACTGAATATCATCTGCCACACACCATAATTATTATTTTCTAATATATATATATATATATATATATATATATATATATATATATATATATATATATATATATATATATATATATATATACTTATATATTCCTAGTTGGATGCACACAAAAATTATTTTCAATAATAAAGGAGATTTGGGTAAATTAATTAAAATCATTTTTAACTAACATTGTCCATCTCACCTTGCATTATTATTATTATTATTATTATTATTCCTCTTTTACCAACTTCAAGATACCAACTTGAAGAGGCCAGGAGGAGATCCCAATGAGGGGAAATTATGGTTCAGATTTTTTTTTTGTTTGTTTGAGTGGTTTAACAAGTGATTGTTGGTTGGAAAGCCCAATTTATGTATATTGCATTTCTATGCTCAGCCTAAGAAGATTGCTAATGATATCTTGATACATGGATGCAACCCCTTCTGAGTCCATTAATTAATCCTGAAAGCTAAGCTTCTATCAAGGGAAGATGCAATTTTGATAATATTCTATTCGTATAAATAATGCTTGACCTGCAAAAGGCTCCTATTTTAGGTAGTCTTTAAGGCCATCAAGATGGGTATGAAATAAGCTTATGATAGGATCAAATGGAATTTTCTCTTTCATTCGTTTGAATAAATTGGTTTACACAATGGCTAGATAAGCTCGGTGTGTACGCGTACCATATCTCTTTTTGCACTTTTGATCAATAGTATCCATGTTGATTATTTTCAATCATTCATGGACCTGAGTTAAGAATGCCTCCTATCTCCATTTTATTCTTCATTTGTGCTGCTGCCTTGCTGTGGATGTTGGTAAGCAATAATAATTTAGTTGCTTACTGACCTAATTTGAGGGCCTGCCCCATCTCACATCAATTATTTGCTAATAACTGTTTATTGATCTCTCGAGCTGAAGTATCTAATGGAAAGATCATTGCGAGGAGTGTTAGAGACTGATACGGATGGTCGTTTCCACAGGGTAGTATTATCTTCTGTGCTATTTTCGAAAACAATGATGTGACAACAAAACCCAAGGCCCCAGCGTCGGCCTCCAGCGTCGGCCTCAGAGCTGGCCACCAGCGTCAGCCTCCAGCGTCGGCCCCCAGCGTCAGCATCAAAGACCAACTACGCGTTGGCACCAATGGCCAGCGTCGGCCTTCAGAGCTGGTCCCCAGCGTCGGCCTCCAGCGTCGGCCCCCAACGTCAGCATCAAAGACCAACTACGCGTTGGCACCAGCGGCCAGCGTCGGCCTTCAGAGCTGGTCCCCAGCGTCAGCCTCAGAGCTGGCCACCAGCGTCGGCCTCCAGCGTCGGCCCCCAGCGTCAGCATCAAAGACCAACTACGCGTTGGCACCAGCGGCCAGCGTCGGCCTTCATAGCTGGTCCCCAGCGTCGGCCTCAGAGCTGGCCACCAACGTCGGCCCCAGCGTCAGCATCAAAGATCAACTACGCGCTGGCACCAGACCTCCAGCGTCGGCCACCAGCATCGGCCTCCAACATTGGCCACAGGTGTCGGCCTTCATACAAGGATTAGTTTTAGACAATTGACCCCGCGATCTAAGGTCTACTGCCGAATAGCTCGTTTACCAAAATCACGGGCAAGTGTCAGCCTGATCAGCAGTTACCGCTATAAGCGGCCTCTATCCAGCAACAGTCCAACAACTTACCGTTCGATGAAACAGATTCGACGGTTCCAACAGACCAAGGTATACGGGATTCCCAACAGGTATAAAGGGAGGACCCGAGCTCCATGCGAAAGGGACTCTCTCTCAGAAAACTTCCACTAGAATAATTCTACTAAAATCATATTCTTGTTCGACGACTCACTAACTTGGGCGTCGGAGGGTCTCCGCCGGAACTACCGGCCCGAGATTTTTTGCAGGCTCCAGGAGGAAGACGGTGGTCTCTCTGCGCACACGGTGATCCTAGCCTGCCCGACGTTCATCATACGTGATTCGACCACAACAGATTGGCGCGCCAGGTAGGGGGCGAGACCAGGTCAAAAATTCTTTCTGGAACCCCTCTGATTTTGCAAAGGAAGTGATGGTGACCACACGAGCACAAGAGGCCTCCTCCAGCCAGGCAGCCGGGCACATCCCGCGAGTTGAGCATTCGGAGGCCGAACCCCATGCTCCACCCCTCGCGCCGACAAGCCAGCTTGACCGGCTGGATGTTCTAGCCCGTCAGGTCCAGGATCTGACGACGATGGTCCGGGGGTTGCAAGAGCGTCATGTGGCTGCTGCGACTCAACCCCCTGCGATGGATGAAGGGGTGCGAGGAACAGTTCAATCTCACCAAGGAGGGACCCCGCCTGAGATCTCCCACCGCTCACCCCCCGAACCTCATCACCAAGGGACCTCGAAGCGACGACGGTCTCCCTCCCGCCGCTCCGGTCGTTCCTACCACCGACTGGAAGAGAAAGAATCCAAGCGGGCACGTTCTATGCGCCGGCGATCTCCTTCATCTCCTTCCTTCGACTCATCCCGAGGTGATATTCCCCGAAAAACCACCCGTCGGGCCAAACAAAGGCTTGACGAGTACCATCGGCGGTTGGACGAGCTCACCCGTCGGATCGCCGATCCATACGCGGCAGAGTATGAGCGTCGCCCTCCGCTTTCTCGCCATATTATGGAGGAACCAGTCCCACCCCGGTTCCGGCTCCCCCAATTGGACCCATATGATGGAACGACGGACCCCCTGGACCATCTGGAAAGCTACAAAGTCCTCATGCAGGTTCAGGGAGCGACGAACTCCTTGTTGTGCGTCGCCTTCCCAGCCACGCTCCGCAAGGCGGCACGCGCGTGGTATTCTCGTCTGCCTCCACGCAGCGTCAACTCATTTTGGCAACTTGAGCGATCCTTCCTGGCTCATTTCGATGCTTGTCGAAAGATCCCACGAGTTGCCGATAGCCTCTTTACTGTCCAGCAGAAAAGTGGCGAGACCTTAAAGGATTTCGTCGCTCGATTTAAAGAAGCAGCGCTGGAGGTGTACAACCTGGAAGACTCCGTAGCTACCTTGGCCCTGAAGAGAGGACTTCGCCCATCCAGATTCGCTTACTCCCTGAATAAGAAGCCTCCGCGATCCTACGCCGAGCTTCTGAGCCGAGCACAGAAGTACATCCGTGCTGACGAAGCAGACTCTTCCAGAAGGGAGGGTGACAAGAACCCCGGTAATAAACCACCGCCTTCTGACCGCGCTAGCGCACAACCTCGAAAGCCTGAGCCCCCACGACGCTCGGATCGCCGACCACAGGCGCTGGTTCCTAAAGAGCAATTCACTCCCCTCATGGCTCCTATCTCTCACATCCTGCTGGAGATCGAGGAGGAACCGTATTTTAAGCGTCCGGCTCCCTTGAAGTTCGGGGGCACTCGCAACAAGGAGTTTTACTGCCGATACCACCGAGACTACGGCCACGACACCGAAGACTGCCGCCATCTAAAAAAGGCCATCGAGGATTTGGTTCAGCAAGGCCATCTGGGCAAGTTTGTGCGAAGGGGAAATCTCCCCGCGACGGGCCCCGCGATGCCTCCAAGTCGCCCGGCTGGCGTGGATAATACCCCAACTGAAAAGACCATAGCTATGATCTCTTGGGGAACGGATGGTGGTTCGAAGAGGCCGCGCGAGGGAATATACTCTGTAATACCTTTTTTCGGAAAGGATCTAGATGGGGTAGTTAATAAGCACGACGACAGCGTCGTGGTTTCTATGACTATAGCTAAACACCCTGTAAAAAGAATTTTAATTGATAGTGGGAGCTATGTGGATGTCTTGAGTTACGAGGCTTTTGTTCGGATGAAGTTATCAAGGTCCTTGCTCCGACCCGTTGCCACACCACTAATGGGCTTCACGGGAGACTCAGTGAACGTCGAAGGCGAAATTGCTCTCCCGATCACGGCTGGAACTCCTCCATGTCAGAGTAGTGGTCGTAAACTTCCTGGTGGTCCGGGTCCCGCTGGCTTATAACGCCATCTTGGGAAGACCGGGGCTGAACCTGCTGGATGCCATGATCTCCACCAAGAGACTGTTGGTAAGGTTCCCTACCAACGAAGGGATCGAAGAAATGAAGGGGGAGCAAAGCCCACTTCCGCCCTGCTATCATCTGTCGCCCAGTCCGCTGAGCGCAGAGTCAACGACAGCCTCTGAGTCGCTCGATCCTAGGGAGTTGGGAAGAAGGGAGAGCCGGCAGAGCACCTTCTAACCCTCCCCTTGGACGATGACCCGGCAAGGACTGTTCAACTGGGGGCATCACTCCCAGAAGAGGCATGCCGTCAACTCCTCACTTTCCTGCGTGCCAACACTGACGTCTTCGCATGGTCTTCCTCCGACATGCCGGGCGTCCCTGAAGAAGTAATTACCCATCGGCTTAACCTCAAGCCAGAGTGTCGGCCAATCCGACAGAAGAAGAGAAACTTCACTTCAGACAGACAGAAAGCTATCGACGAGGAGATCCGCAAGCTTATGGCTGCGGGCCACATTCGGGAAGTCCACTACCCTGAATGGCTAGCTAATGTGGTGCTAGTCCGTAAGGCCAACGGAAGCTGGAGAATGTGTGTAGATTTTACCGACCTCAACAAGGCGTGCCCCAAAGATAGCTTTTCACTACCTCGAATCGATCAATTGGTGGATGCTACATCCGGCCATGAGGTCCTTAGCTTCATGGATGCTTTCTCCGATACAACCAGATTCGGATGAATCCAGAGGATGAAGAAGCTACTTCCTTCATAACCGAAAAGGGTCTATATTGCTACAAGGTTATGCCTTTCGGATTAAAGAATGCGGGGGCTACTTACCAGAGGCTGATGAACAAAGTCTTTGAAGGACAGATAGGGCATAATATGGAAGTATATGTGGATGACATGCTGACGAAAAGCGTTCGTGCCCTTGACCACATCATGGATCTGGCAGAAACTTTTGACAATCTTCGTCGATACCAGATGAAGCTGAACCCTCGCAAGTGTGCATTCGGAGTAACAGCTGGAAGTTCTTGGGTTTCATGGTGACCCGGAGAGGAATTGAAGCAAACCCGGACAAAGTCCAAGCCATCTTGGACATGAGGCCTCCTGCCAACAAGAAGGAAGTACAACGCCTGACAGGAAGAATAGCCGCCTTAAGCCGCTTCCTATCCAAGTCCGTGGAAAGGTGTCTGCCTTTCTTCAAGGTGCTTCGCAGAATCAATAAGTTCGAGTGGACGAGAGAATGTCAGGAGGCGTTCGAAGGGTTAAAGGAATTCTTATCTATCCCGCCGCTGCTAGCCAAGCCGACGGGTGGAGAGGAACTCCTTCTGTACCTTGCGGCCTCTTCTGAGGTTGTCAGCTCTGTGCTGGCCCGTGTGGACACTGATGGCACACAAAGGCCAGTATACTATACAAGTAAGGTGCTTCATGATGCTGAGACTCGATACTCAAACATGGAAAAAATCATCTTTGCGTTAATCGTGTCTGCCCAGCGTCTGCGGCCATACTTCCAAGCCCACCCGATCGCGGTAATCACTGACCAGCCTCTAAAGACAATTTTAGCTCGTCCGGATACTTCTGGCCGACTGGCCAGGTGGGCCCTCAAGCTGGGGGAGTTTGATTTATCTTTCCGCCCTCGCTCGGCCATGAAGTCTCAAGTCTTGGTGGATTTCTTGGTCGAATGTACTTGGGGAACCGAGTTATCCAAAGAACTTCCGACGGACACTCAACCCTTGGAAGCCGGTGATGATGAGTGGATCCTTCACGTAGATGGGGCATCGAACTCTCAAGGGAGTGGAGCAGGCCTCATCTTGGCTAACTCGGATGGGGTGGTTACTGAGTGTGCACTTCGCTTCCTCTTTCCAGCCACTAATAACCAGGCGGAATATGAGGCTTTGTTATCCGAAGTAAGATTGGCTCGAGAGCTTGGGGTGAAACGCCTTAGAGCTTTTACCGACTCCCAATTGGTTGCTGGCCAGATTACCAAGGAGTACGAGGCAAAGGATCCCATCATGGCCCGCTACTTAGACGCGGTGTTCTCAATGGTTTCTCCATTCACTCACTTCAGCGTCAGCTACATTCCTCGACAAGAGAATGCTAGAGCTGACGCCCTATCCCATCTCGCCGCCTCAGCTGATGGGACGTTGGGAAAGACTTACGTGGAGCACCTAGAAGCCCCGAGCATTGATGCACCAATAGAAACTTTACCAGTGGAGCAGGAGCCTTCCTGGATGGACGCCTATGTTCAATACCTTACTGAGGGTATCCTCCCAGAAGACCCTGCCGAAGCTAGGAAGCTTAAGAGACGGGCCCCAAAGTTCTTCCTTATGGAGGGAAGGCTCTACCGAAGGTCATTCTCATACCCTATCCTTAGGTGTGTCGGTCCTACCGACGCCAATTATATTTTGCGGGAGATACACGAGGGGATATGCGGAAGCCATCTGGGGGGCAGGGCTCTTGCATATAAAGCTCTACGTTAAGGGTATTACTGGTTGACAATGAAAGAAGACGCATCTGAACTTGTTAAAAGGTGTGACAGCTGTCAGCGTCACGCCAACGTCCAACATCAACCTGCGTCCCAGCTGACCCCTCTGGCTGCACCGTGGCCCTTCGCACAATGGGGCATGGACATCCTGGGACCTTTCCCTCCTACCTTCGGACAGCGTAAGTTCCTAGTTGTAGCCGTCGATCATTTTACTAAATGGATCGAGGCAGAAGCTCTCGCTAAAATCACAGAAGCCAAAGTAAGGGCTTTCTTTTGGAAATTCATGGTGTGCCGTTCGGGCTACCACACACCCTAGTTACAGACAATGGCCGACAGTTTGATAACGCGGCCTTTCGGGAATTCTGTGAGGGCCTGGGCATCCGTCACCGGTTCACCTCAGTAGGGCATCCTCAAACCAACGGCGCAGCCGAGGTGACTAATCGCATCATCCTCCAAAGGCTCAGGGCTCGACTGGATAGCTGTAAAGGGCGCTGGGTAGAAGAACTTTCTAGTGTGTTGTAGGCCTACCACACGACGCCGCGAGCACCCACAGGGGAAACTCCCTTCAGCCTGGTCTTTGGGACCGAGGTGGTCATCCCCGTGGAAATAGGAGCTCCTAGTCCCCGGACGGAATTATACTACGAAGAAAGCAACTCGAACCAGCTGAGAGCTAATCTGGATTTAGTAGAAGAACTGCGAGATCAAGCGCAACTTCGTATGGCAGCGTTCCGCCAGCGAGTGGCCAAACACTAACTCTCGGGTGACCCAGGACATTCCGGCCTGAGACCTTGTCCTACGAAGAGCTGAGGTGTCCAAGCCGATGGAAGGGGGCAAGCTAGCACCAAAATGGGAAGGACCATACCGTGTCAAGGAGGTGCTCCACCATGGGGCGTATAAAGTCGAAGAGCTAGACGGGAAACCGCTTCTCCGAACTTGGAATGCCGACAACTTATGCGGTACTATCAATAAAACTTTATTGATTATCTGTTTGATGCCTGAATAATAAACATGTTCTTATTTTCGAATGAGTATGTTTAACAAAAGACCGGATCCGCTCCGGCAACTAAAGACCAACTCCGCGTTGGCACCTAAGACCGGCGCCCAACGTCGGCAACAGAAGACCGGATCCACTCCGGCAATTAAAGACCAACTCCGCGTTGGCACCTAAGACCGGCGCCCAGCATCGGCAGCAAAAGACCGGATCCACTCCGGAATCAAAGACCAACTCCGCGTTGGCACCTAAGACCGGCGCCCAGCGTCGGCAACAGAAGACCGGATCCGCTCCGGCAATTAAAGACCAACTCTGCGTTGGCACCTAAGACCGGTGCCCAGCGTTGGCAACAAAAGACCGGATCCGCTCCGACAACTAAAGACCAACTCCGCGTTGGCACCTAAGACCGGCGCCCAGCGTCTGCAGCAAAAGACCGGATCCGCTCCGGCAGTCAAAGACCAACTCCGCATTGGCACCTAAGACCGGCGCCCAACGTCGGCAACAGAAGACCGGATCCGCTCCAGCAATTAAAGACCAACTCTGCGTTGGCACCTAAGACCGGCGCCCAGCGTCGGCAACAAAAGACCAGATCCGCTCTGGCAACTAAAGACCAACTCCGCGTTGGCACCTAAGACCGGCGCCCAGCATCGGCAGCAAAAGACCGGATCCGCTTCGGCAGTCAAAGACCAACTCCGCGTTGGCACCTAAGACCGGCGTCCAACGTCGGCAACAGAAGACCGAATCTGCTCCGGCAATTAAAGACCAACTCCGCGTTGGCACCTAAGACCGGCGCCCAGCATCGGCAGCAAAAGACCGGATCCGCTCCGGCAGTCAAAGACCAACTCCGCGTTGGCACCTAAGACCGGCGCCCAGCGTCGACAACAGAAGACCGGATCCGCTTCGCCAGTCAAAGACCAACTCCGCGTTGGCACCTAAGACCGACGCCCAGCGTCGGCAACAGAAGACCGGATCCGCTCCGGCAATTAAAGACCAACTCTGCGTTGGCACCTAAGACCGGCGCCCAGCGTCGGCAACAAAAGACTGGATCCGCTCCGGCAACTAAAGACCAACTCCGCGTTGGCACCTAAGACCGGCGCCCAGCGTCGGCAGCAAAAGACCGGATCCACTCCGGCAGTCAAAGACCAACTCCGCGTTGGCACCTAAGACCGGCGCCCACGTCGGCAACAGAAGACCGGATCCGCTCCAGCAATTAAAGACCAACTCCGCATTGGCACCTAAGACCGGCGCCCAGCATCGGCAGCAAAAGACCGGATCCGCTCCGGCAGTCAAAGACCAACTCCGCGTTGGCACCTAAGACCGGCGCCCAACATCGGCAACAGAAGACCGGATCCGCTCCGGCAATTAAAGACCAACTCCGCGTTGGCACCTAAGACCGGCGCCCAGCGTTGGTAGCAAAAGACCGGATCCGCTCCAGCAGTCAAAACCAACTCCGCCTTGGCACCTAAGACCGGCGCCCAGCATCGGCAGCGAAAGACTGGCGCTTAGCGTCGGCCGTAGAGACCAACTCTGTGTTGGCACCGAGGACCAGCGCTCACGTTTGCAATAGCAACTAACATGTGTTACCACCGAATATCGGCCTTGTCAACGCTTAGGACAGCGTCATGGTTCACGGTCCTATCTAGCGTAACCTACTATACAAATTCCTATCAACTGGCAGTTCACAGTAGTTCGAACAAATGAAGCTGATCATAATCGAAGGAGCGAAAGAGATTAAAAATATTCATTGATAATAAGGTTTACAAAATTGCCGACTCAAATCGGGCACGACTGACACAAGAAGAAAAACCGAAAGCTGTTAATGAGCATCCGAGGGCGGGGCGTCATCCTCGGGGACGTCGTCGGGCTTCAGCTCCTCGATGTCTTCCAGGTCGTAGAGCTCCTGGATTTTCTTTTTACAATCTTGGAAGCCGGCATCATAAGCTAGCGCCGCTGACTCGGCTACCTCATCATCGAAGGCTTCGGATTTCTTGTAATCCTCTATGGCATCGGCCCCCTTCTTTTCCGCCTCGATGGCTCTTCTTTGGGCCTCCACCACTACTGCCTCCAGATCCGCGATCTTAGTTACGTATTGGCGGTGGCTTCCTTGGCCGCCTTGGTCTCGTCAGAGGTAGAACTCAGTTGAGTCTTTAAAACACATACCTCCTGCTCTGCTTCATCAGCTTCTCCTCGGCCGCCATTCGTTTCTCCTCGGCCGCCATCATCTTCTCCTCGGCCTCTTTTGCTTTTCTTCTGCCACCTGAGCATTGTCCAGCTCATTGGCAGCACGGCGCTGGGCAACTTCCAGCGCGTATTCAGCTTTTTCGGCTCTAAGCCGAGTAACCTCTATCTCGCCCTTCAGGGTGGCCCGAGTGTCCTCTAGAGCCATCGCCGCCTTTTCTGCTTTGACTTGAAGGGAGACCATCTCCTCCCGCGCTTGCTCAATGGCGGTGTTGCTCAGAGTCCAGAGATCTTTGAGGGCGACAAGGGAGTTCAAGGCCTGGAAAAAATATCCAGATATAAAGAAAGAAAAAGGGGGAAAGAAAAAGGACGATAATAGCATAAAAACTCACCCAGAGGTGCGCCACCGAGGCTTCACGAAAGAAGGTAACACATCCTTGGCCTCGAAGGTATTCTTGCACCTCGGCCACCGAAGCTTCCTCCATGACCCGTGTAGCCCAGCGGCTATGGTTTGTCAGCAGTGACTGGAAGGAGGGGTCGATACCCCTTCCTTCCCTGGGCGTCAGACCTACGGAGACCGATTCCGCCTCGGAGACTGCCGCCTCTAGCTCTTTAGCGGGCAGAGGCGCTTCGGCTGTCGCCCCCGTAGGGGGAAGGGAAGCAACTGGAGTTGCCGCTATTGCCGCCGGAGCCTTACCCGTCTCTTTGGGCGTAGGAGACGGCGTCTTCCCATCAGGAGATAAGTCGAGTAAAATAATGGGAGGAGCCAGAGCTGGAGACTCTCTCACCAACGGACCCTGCTCCACCTCCTTGCTGGCCCCGGCCTTCGCCGCGTCCTCCATGACGGGTTCGTCGGCTTGGGGTTGAGCCGCCTCGCCTATGCGCATGGGTCCCACTGTTTTGGTCTCCTAAGCGTCGGCCCCCTTAATGTCGGCCCTTTTGGGGCCGCCCTTCTTCAAGACCTTGGCGCGTGGGGGCTTCACGATTGTAGCCCCTCCAGTGTTGGCCACTCCGGCGTCGGTCGCCCCAGCGTCGGTCTCCTTAGCGCCAACCCTCCCAGCGTCGGCCCTCCTAGGAACCTTGGCAGCAGCCCTTCCTTCGGCAGGGGGCGCAGTCCCTGCGGCCTTCCTCTTCTTGGCGGCCACCTGTTTAAGTTTATGCAGAGTCGGCGCCATATCTACACAAGCAAAGAATAGTCAAAAAAAAAAAAAAAAAGAGAAAAAAGAAAAAAGAGAAGAAGAACGAGAGAAGAGAGGCGAGTAGTCTAGTGCTCACCCCTCGAGGGAATTAGACCGGCGCGGTGAAGATTCTCCTCGGCTATCAGCTTATTACACTTAGGAATATCGACGGTCAGGAGCTTCCTAAACGCCATTCGGTCTCGTGGAAGGATGGAGGAGTCCTTATTGGCATCGATATTGGGTATCCCCCAGCTTCCACGAACCCCGCTGATATCCGCAAAGAAAAATTTGTCCTTCCACCCTTTAACGGAGGAAGGCACAGCCTAAGAATCCTATTGGATCTAGGAGTAAAAGACCACCACCCCGACTGTTTGCGAAGGGTATAGAAGCTGTGGAACAAGGAAATGCTAGCCTCTATGCCTTGCAGATGGCAGAGTACTAAGAAACCAACAATGGTTCGGAAGGAGTTGGGGACTAGTTGGGATGGGGTCAAAGAATACCGATCTAGAAGATTAAGAATGAAGGGATGGATCGGTAACCGGAGTCCGGCCTTAAAAAAGGCTCCGTACAAGGCAACCCTCTCGGAATGGGAAGAGGTTGTCCTGTCGTTAGGGGTAGGAACGAACAGGTGAAGGTCTGAACGGAAGCCATACCTGGCCCTAAAGTTTGCTATGTCCTGAGCAGACATGGAAGACGCAGTCCCTTCGGAGGACTCCTTGGCAACCCTAGAATGCCGGCCGGGACCGGGCGGAAGTCTGCCCGCCGGATGGATGAATCCCGGTTGGGGGACGAGTGACCGGTCGTGGCTCCGGTGAATGGTTAGAAGATGAGGTAGACCATTGGATGGACTGTGACTCAGAAGGCTGGGAAGACTGGTGGGAACTCCCCCAAGAATCGGAAATGGAGCAAGAAGGAGAGGAAGCCATGGGACTAACCTGAGAAGAAAAACGCGAGCCAAGGACAGCACGAGAGAATGAACGAGAGACAGAAGCACTGGCGGACTCAAAAGGGGGCAATGGCGAAAGAAATGGGGAAGATAGGAAGATAAGGGCAATTTGTCATCATGGCACCATCTCGAAACACCCCCCTTACCGTCCGATCCAACCATGCGTCCGTCTTCAGTTGGAGGGCATTTCGAAGACCTGCCAATACGATAAATTCGAAAAAACCACCAAGGCAAAAGGGGGCGTTAACCTTATCGCAATGATATCGTCCGCCTTTTTGTAGCACTGCCCGAGGGAAATCCTCCCTAATCCCAACAAAGGTGAAATGATGACGCGGGAACCGGCCACCTAGAGGATGTTCACACCCCTTTCGCGGGTAAATGAATGCTCACCCATCTCAGGGGGGGGGGGCAACTGATACGGATGGCCGTTTCCATAGGGTAGTATTATCTTCTGCGCTATTTTCGAAAACAATGATGTGACAACAAAACCCAAGGCCCCAGCGTCAGCCTCTAGCGTCGGCCTCAGAGCTGGCCACCAGCGTCGGCCTCCAGCGTCGGCCCCCAGCATCAGCATCAAAGACCAACTACGCGTTGGCACCAGCGGCCAGCGTCGGCCTTCAGAGCTGGTCCCCAGCGTCGGCCTCAGAGCTGGCCACCAGCGTCGGCCTCCAGCGTCGGCTCCCAGCGTCAGCATCAAAGATCAACTACACGCTGGCACCAGACCTCCAGCGTCGGCCACCAGCATCGGCCTCCAACATTGGCCACAGGTGTCGGCCTTCATACAAGGATAGTTTTAGACAATTGACCCCGCGATCTAAGGTCTACTTGCCGAATAGCTCGTTTACCAAAATCGCGGGTAAGTGTCAGCCTGATCAGTAGTTACCGCTATAAGCGGCCTCTATCCAGCAATAGTCCAACAACTTACCGTTCAATGAAACAGATTCGACGGTTCCAACAGACCAAGGTATACGGGATTCCCAACAGGTATAAAGGGAGGACCCGAGCTCCATGCGAAAGGGACTCTCTCTCAGAAAACTTCCACTAGAATAATTCTACTAAAATCATATTCCTGTTCGACGACTCACTAACTTGGGCGTCGGAGGGTCCCCGTCGAAAACTATTGGCCCAGGATTTTTTGCAGGCTCCAGGAGGAAGACGGTGGTCTCTCTGCGCACACGGTGATCCTAGCCTACCCGACGTTCATCATACGTGATTCGGCCGCAACAGAGACTATAGACATATTTTAGGTTAGTCCTGCACAAGTTAGCAATCAAGTTTAGCCCTATGATTGAAGGGGTTGTGAAGCAACAAATTAATTTATTGATTAGGTTGGGCTATGTTAGGTTTATAAAAAGAATCATAGACATAATAAGTCATTTGATTTGGTTCAAGGTCAAGAGGGACCTAGATTGAACCCGAAAAGGTTGGATTTGAGTCGGGTTAGATTGAGTTAGGTTTGCATTTGGTTCATGCATCTAGTTATTATTTTTTAATTAAAATCTAATAATGATAATTAACTGAAGTTGTTAAAAAAAATTAATAAAAGGCTAAAGAGAGTCAACTTAAACTTAAACTTATATTTGAAAACTATTAATTCCATTCAAGTAATTGATCATTCTTAAATTTATAAATTATGATTTTTAAAATACATATTAATATACTAGAAGGCATTATAAATAAGAATCCATGAAAAAAACAATAAAATATGAATATTTAAATAGAAATAAGTCAATATAGATGGGAAAGATATAACTTTTAAGATGAAAAAAGGAATTAGTTTAAAGGAGAGTTCATTCAATAAATTAACAAAGATAATTGTAATGAAGGAACATTGAAATTTATATAATTTAACTGTATGGGCGGGGTTAGATTGAGTTCAGGTCAAGTCAAATTGAGTTGTCCATTTTTTATTGATCTAAACTAGATCCATACAATATTTGGATGGGGTCAATTCAGGTTGAAAACTACAAGATGCAGGTCTAATATGGAATTAGATCGAGATCAATTTTCAAATCCGAGTTTAAATATGGACTGGTTTGCATCTAATTAGGTTAAGACTAGGTCAGATCATGGGTCATGCATTTGTAGCGTTGTTCTTGAATGTCCACATATAACCTTATTTTGCTAACATTGTCGCTACTCTAATAGATGAAATATTTTTTGAGTTGCTTAAAGAAAGGCATGTGAGAAGGCCCTGATGGGAATATTAGCATTCTCATTATTTATATTGTTTATATAACGTCCTAAGCTCATATGCTGACCCAATTAGCCTGTTAATGGATTGGGTCCATACGATCTTAAAAACTCAAGTACAAGTAAATTGGTAGCAAGTAAACTTGAGTTATAACCCTTCAAACTATTTTTGTTCATCTAATGTGGTACTATTTTTTACATTAAAATATTACAATCTTCCCTCCTTTGCAGATACAAAGTGGTTCATGTCATGATGGGACTCTTTGTACCAACATCCCATAAATAATCTTTCTTTTTTTGTTCATCAACTTTCTTACCCTCAAGTTGGCTTTGATATTTGGAATGCCTTAAACTCACCTACTAGCCTAATTAACTTAATAACGGACTGAGTCCATGTATAATCATCCCTTTTCCTACTTCCTTGGAGATAGTCCATATCTTCATAGAGGCAAATAATGTTGTAAATTGGGTTGCATCTTATGTGACACACCATGTTTATAGGATGGGAGTTATTTCTTCCTAGACAACCCTTAACAATCTTTATGATTTTGCCTTCCCTAGTTCTAATCTTGAGGTGTTTCAGCATTTTAAATACTTCTATTAAGGTTAGATGCTGAGTTTGCATTAGTGAGACAAACTTTAATGGTTCATTTAGTATTTTCTAAGAACAATTTTTTAGAGACTAATTTTTTAAAGAAAAATCTTTTAGAATAAAATAAATTTTATCATATTTGTTTGATAGAGAATCTGTAAGAGAAAATAGATTTAGAAATATTTTTTAAAGATAATTTTGCATTGGAAAATGCTAATTTGACTATAATAATTCTAGAATAAAGATTACATCGGAATTAGATGGATATGAGTTATTAGGTAATATGGGAGGGAAATAAAAGAAATATTTAGGGATAATTTTAGTCTTTTGGTATTAATTTTTTTGTTATTGAAGGGGAGAAAAGCATTTAAAAATAAGTACCATCTCTTTGTAGTAGTTATTTTTTTATGAGAAGAAGGAAAAAAATGCAGACGTCACACAAGTTATTTCTTTTCTTTGTTAGATTTTATAGAATTTTCTTTAGTGAAAACCATCACCCAAAATAACAGAATCATTTATATTGGATCACTAAAATAAAATTAAATACATAAGCGGAAAGCGTATATGAGTCCATATCGATTAATTACCCTCTAAAGTCGAGCGGTTGGCCTTCCAAAGTAATAAGTCCACTTAGAGAGCTCTTTAGTTTTCCTTCGTATTTTCTCTTTGATGATGGAATGTCAGAAAGAATGTCTCTATGTGTGTGATTTGAGAACCATGACCACTATATATATAGATAACCTTTTAGTCATCTAATTTATTTCTATTTTCATCAATCATAAATAATAAAAATAATCTCTTAAGTCTTTATGCAATAAAGGCCCACACCCTATCAGATAGAGTAAAATCTAAATTACTGAATACTTAATGGATCGCTTTTAATTGGACTTAACCTTATTTGACAGTTCGCAATACATAATCATTAATATAAAAGCCCAATGTTGGATTAATAATCCAATAATCTTCCACTTAGGCTATATGTGTAATGCTTTGCAAGATATAACTGAATGAGCTCAACTTTGTTGTCATTACTGAAATATATCTACAACCAACCTGATCCATCAGTCGCACCAACATAGGGATCAAAGTGGCTTTCATTACATCTATCGTAACTCAACCCATCAATGGTGCTGATAAAATTGAATGACATGGATCATGATGTGGATGTGTAGCATAAAAATTTCATTTCATATGATCTTAACATGCATATTTCCAACTGGTCATTCCTCAAACCTTAGTTAAATCAAACCATATTAAATTCAGAGTGTAAACAAAACAAAACCTTATTTTTACAAAAATAACCTCAAAATATTCATAAACTGAAATGATTGAAAAATGTTTATGCAAGCACATAAAATTACAAACTCCTACTAAAATTGAATATCTTCAAGTGACATGACACCCATACGAGCAATGTGCTCATAAAATGTTTTGGTAGTAATCCCTTAGTAAGCGGATCCACAATCATGGAGTTTGTTCCGATGTACTATATAGACAACTGCCTACTCTAAACTCTTTTTTTAACAACTAGAAACTTGATGTTGATATGCTTTGACTTCGTTGAGCTCCTATTGTTATTAAAATATATAATTGCTGACTTATTATTATAAAATAACTTAAGCGATCTTTTAACATCATTCGCTATGCGCAACCCTATGATAAAATTTTGCTACTATACTCCATGATTGATGCCTCATAACATGCTATAAATTCTGCTTTTATGGTGGAAGATGTTATAAGTGACTGTTTAGCACTAGAAGACTGCACCTTTAGCCAACATATAGATATAGCTCGATATAGATTCCATACTGTCTTGGCATCCAGCAAAATCAGAGTTAGTATACTCAATGATCTCAAGTTTGTCTAACCTTCGATATGTGAGCATATAATTTTTTATTCTCGGTAAGTATTGCAAGACCCGTTTAGCTATTTGTAATGGTCTATTCCTGAATTGCTTGAATGTCTACCCAATATCCCAGTAATGTATGCAATATCTGAATGCGTACAAACTTGAGTATACATTAGACTCCCTATTGCTAAGGCATAGAAAATCTTATGTATTTTCTTTTTCTTAAAATTATTCTTAGGCATTGATTGAGACTAAACTTATCTTCCTTAGCCACAGAGGTATCACCTGATTTGCAATCCTGCATGCTATATCTTTTAAGAACTTTTCAATATTGCTCTTTTGTGATAATCCAAGAATTCCTCGAGAGCGATCCTGATATATTTGTATAACTAACACAAAAGAGGAATCATCAAGATCTTTCATCTCAAAATTCTTAGATAGAAATCTCTTAGTTTCATGCAATAAGCATGTATTGTTGCTAGCAAGAAGGATGTCATCGATATATAAAACAAGAAAAATATGTTTGTTCTCATAGAACTTATGGTATATATAGTCATCGATCAAATTCATCTCAAAATCAAATGAGATGATCACTTGATAAAACTTGAAATACCATTATCGAGATGTTTATTTAAGTCCATAGATAGATTTCTTAAGTTTACAAACAATATTCTTTGTGTCTTCCAATATAAAGTTTTTTGGTTTCACCATATAGATCGTCTCATCAATGTTACCATTGAAAAACACTATTTTTACATTCATTTGATGTAACTCAAAATTGAAATGCACCACCAATGCCATTATAATCCTAAAAGAATCTTTCAAAGAAACTGAAGAAAAAGTCACTTTATAGTCAATGCCTTCTTTCTGAATAAAGTTTTTTGCGACAAGATAAGCCTTATACCTTTTCACATTATCTTTCGAATTTCTTTTGATCTTAAATATCCATTTGCAACCAATAGGTTCTCATCTTTAGGTAATGGGACAAGATCCTAGACGTCATTATCCTTTATGGACTTAATCTCCTCATTCATGGCATCAATCCACTTGTGAGAGTTAAAACTTTTCATGGCTTGGTAGAAGTTGATTGAATCATCTTTCATCATTTCAATGTTTGCCTCATGCTCTTGGAGAAATATAATGTAGTCATCTGGCACTGCACTTCTCTTCTCTCTAGTGGATCTCCTTAATGGCATAGGTTCTTGAGGTGCTGGAGCTTATTCTTTTGAAATAATGTTTTGGATAGGAGATTCTTCAACAATGCCTTGATCTATTATGTCTTGAACAAGGTTAGGAATGGGATCCTAATCAATGCCCATAATATCTATGGGAATATCAACATATTCCTCTTCAAAGTCAAAAGTCCCTACCAGTATCTTCCCCCCACAAGCTCAACATCCTTAAAGAACCATGCATTTCCTTATTCGAAAATTGACTTACTTGTGGGATCATAAAACTTATGCCCCTTGGATCCTTCAGAGTATCCAATAAAATAGCAACTTATCATTCTTGAGTCCTATTTTTTTATTAGGCCTATAAGGCCTTACCTTAGTTGGACATTCCCAAACATGCAAGTGCTTTAGAGTAGGCTTCTTGTCCGTCCAAAGTTCATAAGGGGTTTTGGCAGTTGCTTTAGTTGGAACTATATTAAGTATATATGCTGCAGTCTTAAGTGCTTCTCCCCAATTAATTCTAGTAAGTTAGAATGACTAATCATACTTCTTACCTTATCCTTAAGCATCCTGTTTAGTCTTTCAGCAACACCATTCATAGTGGACAAACTCGGCATGGTGTACTGTGGGACGATGCCGCATTCCCCTATGAACATAGCAAATGATCCCAGACATTGTTCACTTAAACCATCATATCTGCCATAGTACTCTCTACCATCACTTAAACCATCATATCTGCCATGGTACTCTCCACCATGATCATATCTGATGGCTTTAATTCTTTTACTAAGTTGGTTTTCAACTTCAGCCTTATAATTTTTGAACATGTCGTGTGACTGTGACTTTTTATGAATAAGATATATGTAGTCATATCTGCAAAAATCATCTATGAACGTTATAAAGTATTATTGACCATTCCAAGCGACTATAGGGAATGTGTCACAATATCCGTATGTATAAGTTCTAGAACATCTAGAGTCCTGTTGGCTTCAAATCTCTTTTATTGGTT
This sequence comes from Calamus simplicifolius, assembly GCA_900491605.1. NCBI lineage: Eukaryota > Viridiplantae > Streptophyta > Magnoliopsida > Arecales > Arecaceae > Calamus > Calamus simplicifolius. Next base: position 724,849 of record UESW01004406.1, read on the forward strand.
TGTTTTTCCTTTATGCAATTAACACAAACATCAAAGTCTATGAAATCTAAGGTATTAAGAATTTTATCTGACACAAGTCTTCTATTCTCCATCTGAAAATATGACCTTATCTCTTGTGCCATATGTTGGGGAGCGCGGAATACCCCCAAGATCATGGCTATAGCGTATATGAGTAATATAAAATTAACTTTTTACCGTTCTAATCTATGAGTGCAAGATCATACCTTTAGATTTGAACTTTGGAACACTTTGATTCGATTGCTCGACCTCAACCTTTTAGCCTTCCGCCGTATTCCCGAAAATACCTTCTTTCTCTCACAAGATGGTGGGATCTCTCGGCCGACCTAGGGTTTCTTGTTTTTCTTTTTCCTCAAAAACGTTCTCAAAATCTTAACCCTAGCAACCAACTGAGAGGGTATTTATAGGGCTACAACAGGGACCAATAGGCAAATATGAAAAGGACTTCCCACGTAATTAAATCTCCCAATCCTACCCCGGGTTAGGATTCAATTACGTAAATCACAATTCATTCCACTAAAGAATTATAATTGTACTCCTAATCATATTCGAATTTATATTTTCGAGCCTTTAATATTAAATACTTATTATCTCCCCACGTTAAGATTACAGATATCCACCAATTAAATTTAATTACTGACAATATAATTTAATTGGCTTTTATTATCCTTGAGACTTATCCACTTAACTTATTTGATGTATCGGATTCAAAATCCACTTGCAAGATTTGATACAATCAAAACTTATAAGCTTTCTCAAGGGGATATCATCAATCCAAATTAATAGGATGTGGATTCCTTCAACTATTAATATTCACCATATATATAATGTTATTGCCCAACCCACTGAGTTATTGACTCATATAGAATCTCACTCTATGTGTAATCAAAGCAATAATCACTACATACACGTGTCTAGAAATAGAATTCAGATTAAGAGCATAAGTAATCATAATATTCATGAGTTTTAAATTATTTTATAAAGTCAGTATAAAATAATTAACTCAACTGGGTCCTGTTCAATACACACAAAGTGTACTAGCACAAATAGTTAGAATAAACCATTCCCCGTAGTCAAGACAGACCTACTAAAAATTTGTGCTACAGTTCTACTGATGGTGTGTCCAATTCCATCTAAAACTGTGAACAATAAACTTGTATTCCAAAAGAACCGATGATCTAGTCTTCTGTGTGTAAGCCGTACTCTACACACTAGATCAAATACTCTTTGTAAATACTAGACACATGCACATATATAGTAAATGGCACACATTGCTCAAAATGAATTCTCATTAAAATGTAAAGACATAACATAAAGCATATCTTTTAGTCTATATCTCTATCAATCTCCCACTTAGACTCAAAGCAATGCTTGTACACATCTAACTCCCATGCCCTCTACATGTCTATCAAAAACTTTTGAAGTTAAACTCTTTGTAAAAGGGTCTGCCAGGTTGTCCTCAGATGTAACCTTGGTCACCAGCACGTCACCTCTTTGCACGATGTCACGTATCAGGTGATACTTACGCTCAATGTGTTTAGATTTCTTATGGGTCCTGGGTTCCTTCGAATTAGCAACTGCCCCACTATTATCACAATAAAGTGTAATAGGTAATTGCACTGAAGGTATCACACTAAGATCCAAAAGAAAGTTTCTTAGCCAAACAGCCTCTTTTGCAGCCTCAGATGCAGCCACATACTCAGCTTCCATGGTAGAGTCAGCAACACAAGTCTGCTTCACACTCCTCCAGCTAATTGCTCCACCACCCAAAGTGAACACATATCCCGAGGTTGATTTCCTAGATTCATTATCTGATTGGAAGTCCGAATCTGTATATCCTATAGGCACAAGACTATCTGCTTGGTAAACTAACATATAATCTTTAGTCCTTTTCAGGTACTTAATTATATGTTTTACTGCAGTCCAATGTTCTCGCCCAGGGTTAGACTGAAATCTGCTAACCATGCCTACGGCAAAACAGATATCAGGTCTAGTACATAGCATAGCATACATTAGGCTTCCTACTGCAGAAGCATAAGGAACTGCCTTCATACTTTCTATCTCTTCAGGTGTCTTAGGACACTGATCCTTAGATAGAGAAATTCCATGCCTGAAAGGAAGAAATCCTTTCTTGGAATTATGCATACCAAAACGGGTGAGAATTTTATCGATATAAGTGGCTTGAGATAAGCATATCATCCTTTGCTTGCGATCTCGCAAAAGCTTGATCCCTAGGATGTGACTTGCTTCTCCCAAGTCCTTCATATCAAATTGTCCAGATAACCATACCTTGACCGAAGATAACACTCCCATATCGTTTCCAATAAGTAAGATGTCATCCACATATAGCACCAGAAACACCAAAGTTTTTCCATCACGCTTCTTGTACACACATGACTCGTCAGGACTTTGATCAAAACCATAAGATTTAATAGCTTGATCAAAACGAGTATTCCAAGATCTAGATGCCTGCTTAAGTCCATAAATGGACCTCTTAAGCTTGCACACCAAGTGCTCCTGGCCTTTTACTATAAAACCGTCTGGTTGCATCATGTAAATGCACTCGTCAAGATTTCCATTAAGGAAAGCTGTCTTGACATCCATTTGCCAAACTTCGTAATCGAAATGAGCTGCAATGGATAAGAGAATCCGGATAGACTTAAGCATAGCTACTGGTGAAAAGGTTTCCTCATAGTCGATCCCTTCTTTCTGAGTAAAACCTTTTGCAACTAGCCTAGCCTTGAAGGTTTCCACCTTCCCGTCTGCTCCTCTCTTCTTCTTATAGATCCACTTGCATCCGATGGGTTTTACTCCCTCGGGTGGTTCTACAAGATCCCAGACCTGATTAAAGTGCATAGACTCTATCTCTGATTTCATAGCATTTTGCCAAAGAGTTGCATCTTTATCCTGTAATGCTTCATTGTAGCTACTGGGTTCAGTATCCAGTTCATCAGAGATTCTGTCATATGACTCTCCAAGGAACATATACCGTTTAGGTGTATTTACAACCCTCCCACTACGACGAGGCACAACCTGATTGTATGTGCTTGTAGTAATACGATCTGACTCTGATCCTTGTGCTCCATCAACCTGCACTGGTTCTGAAACTGGTGCATTAATGGTATCCTTTTGTATCAGTTCAGGGTCAGTTCGTGTTACTATACTTCTCCCACTACGAATAGTTATTGGGAAGTTTGGGAACCTACTTTCTTGTGGTGTTTCTGCTTGTACTATTGGTATTAAAGGAGCCAGTCTAGTTTTATCGCCTCTCAACTCTTCTAGAGCAATTTTACTTCTGGGTTTGTGGTCTATAATATAGTCCTCCTCCAAGAATCGGGCATTGGTGCTAACAATGACCTTCTGATCCTTAGGACAATAAAATAAACCACCTTTTGTTCCTTTAGGATATCCAACAAAGAAGCATACATCTGTCCTTGATTCCAACTTATCTGGTTTACCTTTTAGTACATGTGCTGGACAACCCCAAACCCGAACATGTCTTAGACTAGGCTTGCGCCCAGTCCACAGTTCTGTGGGTGTCTTAGGTACTGACTTAGATGGTACCAAGTTAAGAATATATGCAGCTGTCTCTAATGCATATCCCCAAAACGAAATAGGTAAGTCTGAATAACTCATCATAGATCTAACCATATCCATAAGAGTCCTATTCCTTCTTTCAGCTACACCATTCTGCTGTGGCGTACTAGGTGCAGATAACTGGGATTCAATCCCAGCATCTAATAAGTAATCTGTGAACTCCCCTAAGAGGTACTCGCCACCACGATCGGATCGTAGTATCTTGATATTTTTACCATGTCGGTTCTCCGTTTCTGCCTTAAAAATTTTAAATTTTTCAAAGCATTTAGACTTACGCGCATCAGATAAATATACCCATATCTTGAGTAATCATCAATAAAAGTGACAAAGTACTCAAAACCACCTCTAGCTTGGATGTTCATTGGGCCACACAAATCAGAGTGAACCAATTCTAATATCTCCTTAGCTCTATTGCCTTTGGCCGAGAATGGCCGCTTGGTCATTTTTCCTTCTAAGCAAGATTCACAGACCGGTAGTGCCTCTACTTCCAATGAACCTAATGGTCCATCTTGAACCAGTCTAGAAATCCGTCTTAGATTTATATGACCTAGGCGCAAGTGCCAAAGATAAGTTTGATTCATTTCAGAAGGATGTTTTCTCTTACATGGTCTATTATTGTTATTCACTTCATTTAGTTGCACAGTAGGAGAAACATGATTAATAATATAAAGACCATCCACCAATGTACCAGAACAGATAAAATGTTTATTTTTCTTAATAACAACGGAGTCATTAAAATAAACTGAATATCCATCATCAACCAACTTAGAAACTGAAATTAAATTCCTTCTAATTGAAGGTACAAAAAAATAGTCCTTTAATATTAAAATTCTATTTCTACTAAAAGAAAAGCTAAAATCCCTCACTGCAACTACTGACACTCTCGTGCCATCTCCCAGAAATATGTAAATCTCCCATCACTTAGCTGCCGGGTCTGCTGGAACCCCTGCAAAGAATTGCAAACATGATTAGTGGCTCCCGTATCTACACACCAGCCACTGGTAGATAACAGCACTAAACAAGTTTCAACTACAAGTGAATGAGATATACCTCTAGCTGTTTCCTGGCAAACCAAACTGGACATTGCTGCTTCTAGTGACCTGCTGCTTGCAGACGAAGCACTTTCCCTTCTTTTTTATTTCCCCATTGGGCTGTGGGGCTGATGCTGTTTCTTTTTCTGAACCTTTTTCTTCTTCTTAGCATGAGACTTCGAAGAAGAACCTTTTTCAGTAACCATAGCAACTGCATGCTTCTTAATGAAACTCTCTGCTACCTGAAGTTCTTAAGTAGCTCTGCCAGTGAAAATTTCATTTTGTTCATGGTATAATTTAGGTAGAACTGTTTAAAAGAATCAGGTAGGGACTGGAGAATGATATCAACCTGGGTTTCCCCATCCATCTCCGCTCCAAGGATCTCCAGTTCATTTAGAAGACTAATCATCTTTAGAACATGATCCCTGACAGGAGTTCCTTCAGCCATATTAGTGTTCATCAGTTCTTTCATCGCAGTCTGCCTAGCTGAACGACTCTAATCCCCAAACATTTCTTTGAGGTTGAACATCATGTCATAGGCAGCGGGCATAGATTGATGCTGATGTTGCAGAATATTTGACATAGATGCCAATATGTAACACCGTGCCATCTCATCTGCCTTAACCCACTTACGGTAAGCTTGGGACTCCTCATCCGAAGCCCCAGTATGTCCAGTATGTCGCAGATCACGGCCTAGTTAGCAATGTGAGAGGACATAGGCTCTCTGTACGTTGAGCTTCTTTCTAGTCTGTTGGATCTGCCTTTATCTGGCACTGCCACTTTTCTTCAGAAGACCGTAGTCCCGCTCTTGCCAGATTATTAAATCGGGATGTTGTCGGATTTAAAGAGGTTTTTGCCAACTAGCTTACATTAGAACTGAGATTATTACATAACATTTGCAGTAGGATACTCTTTCCAAAGACCGAAAGATTTGATTATGTATCGGAAAGAGATATCTTTGTGATGGATGCCATTGTCACAGGCAAACCTATAAATCTTTCCAGTATGACTTTGGTACATTGCAGACTGTGGAGAAAAAAGAAAGTCTAGCCTGCCCTATAGAATGATTCTCACCAAGATTTTTCTGAGCCAAGGAGTTGTGATTTCTGATAATGAGCCAATGAGGAATCTGCGACATACTGACTTCTATAGCTTGGCCACCATTCATAGAATGGGTTTTATCAAGAAAAATAGAAAATAGGAGAGGAAAGGACTGATAGAAGAAAGAGCTACAGATGTTGAGGCTGCAGGACCTTCAGTCAGACATCCTTCACCTGCACCTCTGAGCCCTTCTACTTCTGCCCCTGCTCCAGCCCC
>UESW01004406.1:730894-843363 GCA_900491605.1 Calamus simplicifolius
GAATGTCAATGAATGTCAATTCCTATCTTTATGACTATTCGAACCAACATCCTCGCTTTGATAACATTCCTTATTTGCTTTTAAAACTCACCTTATTGTTGATAACAAAAAAGGGGGAGAGATGAGTGTATAATGCATAAAAAGGAAAAAGAGAATTTTTAAGAGTGTATAATGCATAACAAAGAAAAAGACAATGAAGAGAAAGACAATGAAGAACAGTTCTGAGAATAGAAAGAATGAGATTTTTTTGAAAAGGTAATTCAGCCTATCTACATAGGGGGAGTTATTCAATACAGGGGGAGCTTAATAAATTTCTCCATATAAAAGTTGAATCATTTTGATTGATGTCATATTTTATTCATTTTATATGTTGGCATCAAATTCTCTATTACAAAGTCTCTAAGCTTTAAATTCTCAATTCAAATGAATTTCTTTAATGCATATACTCAAAGTTTTTGTCATCATCAAAAAGGGGGAGATTGTTGACCCAATTGAGGATTTTGATGATTAACAAAACTATTTGAGTATAACATTTGATGTTACTAATGATTTTGATTAAGTCTTTCAGTTTATAAGTCTATTTAATGATCAAAATCATGAAGGAAAATCAAGTTCTGGTTTGAATCTAATGTCAAGGTAAGACTGCAGACATTAGAGTCGACACATGGAATCGCAGAGCCGACTCCGAAAATGGCACGGACTTAGAGTCGACTCCGGACTATGAGAGCCGACTCTATCAGAAACAATAGAACGTTGGATTTTCAGGCCATGACTTAGAGTCGACTCCCGGACTGCTAGAGTCGACTCCAGAAGAATTTTGTGTCGACCCCAGAAAAGTCAGAGACGACTCCAGATCGAGCGGATTAAATTATTTCGAGTTAGAGCCGACTCCAGAATGTCAGACACGGCTCCAGAACTATCAGAACGACTCTAAACTTTAACTTTATCAATTTTAATCCCAACGGCTATTGTTATTTATGGATCTAATCCTTTTTCACTTGCTTCTAACGGATAGTTTCGCACTATTTGTGGATTAATCGAATCTATAAGAAGAGGGGTGATTGCATCCCAAAAGATAAGAGAAGAAAAATCAAGAAAGAGGCAAAAAGAAAAGAATAGAGAAAATCCTTGAGATCTATCAGAAAAGAAAAGAGGGAAAACCTATAAGGAAAGATCATATTCATTCCCCAAGAGAAGAGAAAGATTCCAAGCCTTTGCTGTTCTACTTAGAAGAAATCTCACAAGAAGGGAGAAGCCCTAGTTTTTCAATCTTCTGAACCTCAAGAGCATATTCAAAGGAAGATCCATTCAAAGGAAGAGAAGGAAGAAGCCGCCAAGATCTTCGAATCAGGCTTTGGTTCCTAATCTCTATTTATTATTTCATTATTGTATATTTGCTCATTGAAGGAGCAGTTTGCTTTTGTAAACTCATTATACTGTTTGCTGGGTCAATCTGGTGATTGATTCAGTTGAGGCAGTTAGCCTTGTGCAAGCATTTGCTTGTGGTTTTAGGTTTTGTGCTGGTGAGCCTTGAAAACCAGCTGGGTTCATTGTGCACCCGGGAAAACAACAAGTTTGAGTTGTGAGCTTGCAAAACAACTCTGCTGTAATCAGTTTGATTATAGTGTGGACCCAAGAGGTACTTGGGAGTGGACGTAGGTGTAGGTACACCAAACCACTATAAAATCTATTGTGTTTGCCGTGATTGTCTCTTTATCTTCATCTCTTCATTTATAGTTGCTTAATTTTAAATCTGTGAATCTAAGTTTTTTTTCCGCTTGGGGGTTATCTATTCAAAAGAGTTTAATTTTTAAAAAACCCAATTCACCCCCCCCCCCCCCTCTTGGGTTGCTATCTGGACCAACACAAATACTCTTTGTAAATACTAGACACATGCACATATAGTAAATGGCACAAATTGCTCAAAATGAATTCTCATTAAAATGTAAAGACATAACATAAAGCATATCTTTTAGTCTATATCTCTATCACCATAATGCAGCCGAATTCTCACTGGTTAATTTTCTTTTAGTACCTTATGTACTTAAATATAGGAATTCATTAAATAAAATAATAATATCAATTAAATAAAGATTATCATAACCTAATAAAAAATCAAAACCGACCAAATTTGAATCATGAAACAAATTAAATTTTCTATTTCAAAATAAACAAAAATAACTGGATTTGTTCATAACAAAATTAGAAATCAAATTTAGTCTAAAAGATGATACAATGAAAGTTTCATCAAGATCCAAATAAAATCCAATCTTTAACAATAATTTAAATTTTCCTATTGCCTCAACTTGAATCGTCTTGCCATCGCCCACATAGATGTATCTTTCGGCATCATTTAGCTTTCGACAACTCAGAAAACCCTACATAGACACACTGTATGAGTTGTTACACCAAAATTTATCCACCATGTGTATCTAGGTACCAAAGTTAAATTAACCTCAGAACAAATCAAATTAAGAAGCATACTTTCTTAGAATGCCATGCGTGATAATTAGTGCATTGCTTCTTCTTATGTCCTTTAGTTCCATAGAAGAAATAACCAGTGTCTTCCAAATCATTCGGCTTCTTTCATTGTTTCTTTTGAGGTGTCGGTATCTGTAGCCTTATCATTCTTCCTTTTCTTTCCTTTGTCCTTAGAGGTTGAGGCCATGTGAGCACTCTCTTTTTTATCTTGCTGAAGCCTTTCCTCTTCCTGAACACAGTGTGAGATGAGCTCATTACCAAGTCTCTTTCTGACAGTTGTAGCTCACCTTAAATTGGTTAAACTATGCTAGAAGGGATATCAAAACCAAATGCACTAGCAAGTTCTTAGAGAGTTCAAACTTAAGTGCTTTTAGCTGGGAAGCAAGATGAGACATTTTCAAGATGTACTCTTTGATATTGTCTTTTTTCTTGTACCTCATTGAAATTAGACTTGTCAAGAGTGTACCAATTTCATCCTTTTTGTTCTTGACAAATCTCTTTTCAATATCTTCAAGGAAAACCTTAGTAGTAGTTATTTTTTTAGATATTGTGTCCCTGAATCCTTATGGAATAACCTCTTCTTGATCATCATACACATACGATTTGATTTCTCCCACCTTTGTATGTCCCTCTTGTCATCCGAGGTACTCTCATCTGTAAGAGGTGAAGGAGATTTAGTCCTTAATACAAAGTTGAGATCCATGACTCTAAGAACTATCAAGAGATTCTTTTTCTAGGGCTTGAAGTTTGAGCCATTCAGTATAGGAATTGAATTAATGTTGGCAATAATGTTAGTAGGACTGTAAGTTGGACAAAGAACAACAAAACAAGCTCATATTAGTCTTAAAGAAAAAAAATTCGAATAAAGGTAAATTCTATCATTAGACACTCCATTAATATTTTATCTTTGGACAAAATAGTAACTTGTAAGTGATATCTTGGTGCAGTAATCAATACTAATGATAATAACATATCGAATAATGAATCTACCTTTGAATCGATTTATTATTTATATGTAAAATTAAATAATCATTATGCGTTTATTACCACAGGTGCACATGTAATTATGTTAAATATTGGTCTTCCTTTAGGCCGATTGATATTACATAAATTGCATGAGTATAACCTTTTATATTTGAAATAAGATTAATTTCCACAAGAAAGGTCACTTTGGTGATATATCGTTTTAATTAATCCATCTCAATATATATAAACATACCAATATTTGAATTTAAAGTTGCACCAAAAATTATCCTTAAAAAATATTTTTTTGGTCAAAGTCAACAATTAATGGTTAGATTGTTGACAGTTGATGCATCGATCAACATGTGACCAGGTCAGGGTTGGACCAAGTTGGATGAGCCAACTTGGGTCCTACACTAGCCCTTGACCCATTCCCTTAAAATGATTTATATATTTTTTTTAGAAAAGACCTAAAAAAATAAAGAAACTCACATGCCACTTGCTAAGAAAAGAAACAAACCATTTGCCAAAAAAAAAAAGAAAAAAGAAAAAGAAAACTAACTATCACAAACCACTTGCCAAAAAAGAGACTGTCATGAGCTCATGTCTAAAAACCTTAGGTGTTTCGTCCCCTAGGGTTCAGGAGGCCGTTTGGCCACCTGCAACTTTAGCAAACTAGGCGGCCAAACGACCACCATTGTTACTCATCGCGGCTATTTGGCTGCGATGTTCCTTCATCGATGCTGGCAAAGACTTGCACTGGTCTCCATTATGGCTAGGGGTAAAGAAACCATTGCCCCCCTTATTTCCAATGACCTATACTTAATGCACAGCAGCCATGACGGTCGCTTGTCCCACAGACACCACGGCCTGATAGCCATGGCTCCTTCATCGACGTGGCTAGATCATCGCACTTGAAAAACTTAATACCGGTGGTGGTGAAAACCACCCGCAAGAGTTTGAAACCCAAATAGGAAGAAAAAGAAATATTTTGAATTTCTTCTTTCGATTCATTCTTTAAAATAATAATAATATTTTGTATTTCAATCTCAATGATTCAACATGAATTGACTTTGATATCACTCGTTAGATTTTATGGAATTCTCTTTTGTGAATACCATCACCCAAAATAACATGACCATTCATGTTGAATCACCAAGATAAAATTAAATACATAGGTGGAAGCTCATCTGAACATCCATATTGATTAATTACCCTCTAAAGTTGAACGGTTGACCTTTCAGATCAACACATCCACTTAGAGAGCCCTTTAGTTTCTCTCCATATTTTCTCTCTAATGATGGGATGTCAGAAATTATACTCTATGCATGTGATTTAGGGACCATAACCACTGTATATAAATAATCTTTTAGTAATCTAATTTTATTTCTATTTTAGTCTACCATAAAAAAATAGAAATAATCTCGTCACATTAAAGGCTCATACCCTATCGAATACATTAAAGTTCAAATTATTGAATACTTAATGGATCACTTTTAATTAAGCTTAACCTTGTTTAATAGCCCAAAATAAATAATTATTCACATAAAAACCTAATGTTGAATTAATGAGCCAACATTCTTTTCTAACTAAACTTAAGAAAATGAAGTAGAAAAGTTTTTTATCTTCGTTCTTGCAACAACAAAATGACTCTTAGAAGTCATTGGCTTTGCAGTAGAGCTCAAGCAATTCTGCTCAATACATGCAAGTAATAAACACATTCCCAAATCATGTTGAATCTAATGAGAGTTTTTTTTTTTTTTGGGTGATCATGTTGATCTAGTGTGAGTCAACCCTGAAAGGTCAAAAATAAAATCTGTTGAGTACAAAAGGGCAGGGATCACCCTGCTTTCAAATCTAAATTCCAGACCGATAAGCCATCGAGCCCGCAATCCAATATGCCGCAGAATTGATTTTCGGTAGATATGACGGATATAAAATCTAATTGAGAGTTTGAAAATAAAAATAGGGAAAGGGGCAACCGAGCACTAAGGTGACACTCACCATCAATTTATCAACATCATTTATTATGGCTAGAATGTATAATTAATTGAGTAAGGGTGCATGCACCAAACACAACGCGTGACAAAAATATGTTAAACATCCATCAAAATACAACGATGATGGTGAAAGCTCTAATAACCATTTATTGTGACATTTTACGGTTTAATTACATGGGTGTGCATGAATGAGATTGGATTGGTTTGGGAATATTTTTGGAAGTGAATCTATTTCTTGAAGCTAAAATTGAAACCTAACTATTCTAGCAAATTGAACTTAATCAAACTTCAATTTTAATAACAAATTTTATGAGACTAAATGATAGTTAAGTCATTTACAATGGAAAAAAATATTACTCTTATGCAACAAAGTCGCCCACACATGCTAGTAGGATTTTAATCTTAACTTGAGTACTAATGAAATCCTATATAATATGCACACATGATTTAGTTTGTTTTATTTTGATATTTTAAATATTTAAACTAAAATTGAAACTAATTTTTTTTAGTTTTAGAAATTATTATGCCGAAGCAAAATCGAGAACCTATATATATATATATATATATATATAAATTACTATTATAAATTTTGAGTTTTATTAAATTACATCAGTTTAGTTTGCTATGTTACACTTAACTATCACATATTTTAAATACATTAAATTATCTAAAATTTTGATACATTAAGTAAAGCTTAAGTAAATTTAAAAGATATGGTAGTTAAATGTAATATTTTAAATTATTTGATAGTATAATTTAATTTAGTTAAATATAATTTCTTAAATTATGTAGATATGATTTGATAAAATTTAGAGGATGTAGTGTTGAGTATAATATTTTAAACTACAGGAGCGCTGCTTTATAATGTTTAAATTGCATAATAAATATTTTATCCAAAAAAAAAAATCTTCTCATATATACGCATCAAATCGTAATCAAAGTTGGTGTCACTGTCCGACCGGACCGAGCTGGGCCGGGCCGGTATCCCAGTTAGGCTGGGTCGGTCCAGACCGACAGCAACGGGAAGAGGAAACCCTAACCGCGTCCCTCTTGGTTCCCCACCTGTTCGCTTGCCTTTAAAAACACCTCGCTCGTGGCCGTCTTCAACCCCTCCCACCGCCGTTGAATCCGAGGCTTGATCTCGGATTCAGCAGTTGTTCGACGCTCTCGATTCGATTCGTCTCTCTTCGGTAATCACCAGCAGCAGCGGAATCTTCTCTATCTCGCAAGTAGGTAGGTGAAGTACGGATGGTTTTATGAATCTAGGTGTGTAAACTATAGTAATCTGTTTGATTGAATCCTTTTGCGTAGATTAACATTTTTTTCCATTGAAAATTGCTGGATCTGATCGATCTTGTTGGACTTGAAGATGTCTTTTTTTTTTTTGGGTTCTTGCTCGTTTAGATCTTTATGGCTGTGTTTGGAAATTTAGAGTTCTGTTTGTGATTTCCTATTCTACTCGATCTATTACGAATTGGGGGGATCTGGTTAGTTTTATTCGTTTATAAAGCTAGGGTTTGATCTATTTAGTTTTTTTTTTTTTCGTGAGCATCGGTTTGATCCTTTTTGTTTTGTTTTGTTTTTTCCTTTGGTCTTTTCCCTTTAAAGTTCGATCAAGGTGGGTATGCTGTATTCGCGCTTGCTATATTAGACTTTCTGTGAATAATGTGTTCCAAGGAGTTATTTTTAACAAAAAAGGAAGGAATGATTCCATATTTTTAGTAAAAATCTTGCCACCGTGTCAGAGGCTTTCAACTTCTGCCTGTTTTTTCTTAGTTTAAGACAAAGAAATTATATGAATCGAGGCCCGATAATTTTAGATAAGAATTTGTGTGGGTGTGTGTATCCCCTGATTTTCACTCATTCAGATTCTCATCCCATATCTTTTGCAATTAGTCTACATGTCAATTCCTAATGCAAGTGCTTTAGATTTGTTTGAATGCTGGAGCAAAAAAAAAAAAGTTGATGCGGGACTCTTTAGGTTTCATCCTTGAGATTTTTTTTCCACATGTGAATATTCATGTAGGTAGTGTTATTTTTACTTTTGCATCCACTTGAGAAAAAAGAAGGAAATTTTCCTCAGTAACAATTTGTTGTCATATTACACTCTCCGTTAAAGCTGCAGTATAAATTATCTATACGTAATTGGTTATCTAATGATTCTAGCAATGATGTTATATTATTAACTAGAGATGTTAAGTTCTTCTCTTTGTATTGGGACATTTACCTGAAGTAAATATTGTGATTATTGATAAAAATATATTACACAATGCCGACTACTTGGACCCTGGTTTCTTGCTTTGTCTCTTATCCATGCAATATTACATATGCCTGTGTTTTGTAAGTGCTAATTCGGTAATGCGCAGACATGGATTCGGTAATCATATTTTGTCAATGTCAGGATTTGTATACTCATCTGTGCAAGGTATCTAGTATCAATAAAATAGAATTATCATTGAAAGAAGAAATTTCTTATATCAACAATTGAATTTGACCTTTTTGTTACTTTCCTTTTCATGGCTATTATTTTGTGGATCTTTCTTGCACTGAAAATTCACTGTATCCATTCATTACATTTTCTTTTGGGTTTTCCATTAGATGGGAATTGAAAATTATTAGCCCCATACAAGCTTGTGAATAAGTTATTATCTGACGATGAGCGAGGAGTATCCATCTTTTTTCAACCACTCTATTGAGCTCATAATGCATTGGATACTTTTTATGAATGTCAACTGGGTATTATAAGTAAATTGATCCTGGCTGTTCAATCATTTGTCTGTGAATCTCCAAAAAAGTCTAATATAAATAGACAATCTGCAATGCCAGCACATGCTGATTCAGTTTTCTTTCATGGACCCAAGAGTTCAAGTAAGACTGATCAAATGTTCTGGCCCTAACTGATGATGGCTTCAAGCAAGCATTATTGCTTATGTTTTCCTTAGTTCATCAACAATAAGCAGTTTCCAAACTGGTTGCTATTAGCTGCTGCTCCACGCTCTCTTCTGCCACTTCAAGGGGCAAAGAACTGATGGAGCTCTTTTTTTTTAATGGTTAATTAATTTATAAGACTGTTTGGTTAAAAAAAAATCCATCACTATATTTTCTTTTTATGAGATGGGAGATGAATTTGTTTGCTTTTGGTATAGTTGTTGGGCCTATGGCCCTATAGTTGGTTTCTCCATGGCAATTTTGATGGTATAATATATGAGATCTGCTTCCTGTCCTATTAAATCAACAATAGTTTTATCCTATTCATTCCAAAAAGAATTGCAGTTATTTCAGTAAGATATGATTAAATCTGACATTGCATTCCTCGCACTCTTGGCATTTGTGAACAAAAGAATGCACTATTTGAAATTGTATGCTCTAGTTGGTGGATTGAGGAAACTGGCACTATGTTATGTACAGTGAAAGTGGGGTTTCAAACTAGCTAAAGTTGATAGGAACTTATTTCATGGTTTTTAATCATGACTCTCTCTTTTTTTGTGAATATTAATGGATATCTATGCAACATTTTTTTTTTTTTTTTGCTTAAGAAGACTTTACTGATTATCAAAAATAAATTGGTTCAACTTTTTTGTCCATTTTCATTTCTTAATTAAGTGCATATAACTTTGATTGAATATCATCTTTTAGAAACTTGGACTATCGTTGATGTATACCATGTTTACCATGTTGCTAACCATAAGATATAGGAAATAGGAAGCTATCTTGCTACTTAGAGTTTAAATTTTAGTAAACAGTGCTGTCAAACATAATATTTTTCTGAAATTCTTTACATTGTTATTTGCAATATGAAATTCAGTCTCTCATGATATGAAGAATTAAATCTTCTAAAACACATAGTCAATGGTTGAGACTAGGCTTTTGATAATTTTCAGTTTTCTTCTTCAAAGACATCCTTTTATGAATCGGTTTACTTCTAATGTGCGTAGCTATGTGCTTAAAGAATTGACGTATTGTGTGCTGGTGTTGTACTGGTGTAGCACTTTTATGATTCATGTCATGTTGTGCCAGTGTTTGGCACGTGCTGGCATCATTTTGTGCTAAACACTTGCGCACAAATTTGTAATGTGCCAATGCCTTGTGCCAGTATGGCATTGGCATGGTACATATCTCATGGTATTGGCATTGGCATGGTACATGTCATGTGGTATTGGCTCTTCTCCCTTGCACTCAATTCATTATATTCTCTGTTGATTGTTCATGGATCATTGCTATGCAGTACCATAGAGGCATTAACAGTCCTAGAGAAGTATTAAATACTGGATAGTTGAATAGCAAACCTGAACAAAAGTAACTTGAAATGAATTGTTATTAAGAAGATGGCTATATTTCTTGGGAAAAGTTGTGATCAAATAATAATTATGGTATTGTTCAGGATTTTAAAACGTCATTCTTAAAGGCAACAATATATCTGGTAAAGTATGATTTTTCAATTTATGGAAGCATCAAAAAGCATTAATTAATTTATAAGATAATCTTATTATTTGCTGCATAGTATCTAATAATGGATATTTGCATGCCTATGCCACATTCTCCTCAATTAATAGGTGTCTTGCTTGTCTTTTTCTTTTCTTTTCTCACATTCAGAACCAAAGATGTTCTTTTTAGGAGAATCTCCACCAATGTTATAAATCCCATGGGATGAGGCTACCTTATCCCATAGGTACCTTGTTTCTCTCTCATTCTTCTTTCTTTTATTTCTTTCTTACTTTGTTTTTTCTTCATTCTTTCCTTTGTTTCAATTTTCTTTGTCTTTATGTCCCTTATCCCTCTATACCATCTTTCTTTTTTTCTTCTCCTTTTTTTTTTCTTTCCATTTTCTTTCATTTTTCTTTTCTCCTTTTCTTCTTCTTTCCTTCCTTTCTATTTTTCCTTTCCTTCCTTTGTTTCTTCTTTTTACTCTTCTTTCGTGGATGGGCTTCAGTGTCCCACCCTTGTCCTGATCCCATTTTCCAATAGATATGGGATGGCTGGAAAATCCCATTTTCAGTGTCTACTTGTTTTTTTCAGCAACAGAACCTTGAATATTAATTAAACCAATCCCCTATCCTTTCCAAAATAGGGGGTGATGCGTGTCCTCTAGAAGGCATGAGGGGGTCTGCTAGGCAACTCATGGAATCTGTTGTGTGGTGATACCCAAAAGAAAAAAAAAAAGGGAAAAAGGGAAGGGGGCTGGGCTGTTTTTTTTTTTTTTTTGAAGGGGGGGGGGGGTGTTTGGTACCAGATATCTTGATCTGATTTGTAGATCAATTTGGACTGTCTGGAAGGCAGCACATGAACCATGGCATCAGTATTGAGCTCCTACCCATGTGTTGATTATGTTCTGATGTAGGAGCTAAGGTGCATGTTGTGATGTTTGCCTGACTTGGGTTTTATTTTTATAGTTCCACCTCCAAATTCTACCACTAACAAGCATATCAAGATGAACATTGTATCTGCCAATCAGTATTAAGTAGAACTTTTTTTTTTTGCATGCCGGCGACTGAATGGAGGTAAGATCATGGGATGGTTTTGAAAGGTTGATTGTTAATAAGGATATTAGTGCTGCGTGCTAGTGCCATGCTGGCTTGTGATTGTATGTATGGTCTTCTGTTGTGTTGTCTCGAGTTATGGCAATTCTTGTCATGCTTCATGTATTGACATAACAGTATGCCAAGTAGTAGCATGCAGCTGATGCTATGCAAGTGTCACTTGTCATGCCACTTGTCAGTAAGGCATTAACATGATACGTAGCATGGATATCAAGTCATGCCAATTCTTAGCATACTTGATGTATCGGCATGACAGTATGCCCCATAGTAGCACGTAATCGATACTATGTGAGTGCTACATGTGAGTAAGTCGTTAGCATATAGTCAATTCTGAGCATAAGCCAATTCTTAGCATACTTGATATATTGGCGTGACAGTATGCCACATGGTATCCTGTAGCCGATACTATGTGAGTGCTACATGCAAGTAAGTCGTTAACATGATATATACAATGCATGCTGTAACATGCTGACTGACACTTAAAATTCATGATTTTTTTTCACCATAATATCATGCTTGCTTTTGGAGCCTTTTAACTTATTTGGGTTGCCTACATAGCCAACCATATTTTAGCATGACAAGAACTTGTTGTTGAATTGCTTAGGTTTTTTCCTAGAACTCATACCTTCTAATAACAATGAAAAGAAGTATCAGATAGTACTTCATAAATTTAACTTTGTGCTACTCTTTTGTAGGCTCCCAGTTTAACTTGTTACATTTTTTTTTTAAATTTCTCTGTGATTGCACTGCTAACTTGATTGTCGAGTACTTCAGTAATCCACTGATATACATTTTATTGTTCATTTGGTTGTGTAGTTCAAGGATTTTATGGCTTTCTAGTTGTCTATTTTTCAAGATTTCAGTTTTTTTTTTTTGTTTCCCAAGATATTGTTGATTATAATTTTGAAAAAGCTTAATTTGAAAACGTTAAGCTTTTTCTGTGCCTTCTTAAATAGCATATCTCATTTCAACCCCTTATTTTCCAACACTTCAGAGAGATGATAACCTTTCTCACTTTTGAGAATTAGAATATGCTCGGTTTTGAAAATTAGAATATGGTTACATGTAAAATTCATTATCAGGAAAGATGAGTCTAACAATTTTTCAAAAATTGAAAAATATGATATCATTGTTGCAATGGTATAATATGCTTAAAACTATATCAAATATAGACTTCAATGAGCAAAGCAAAGTACAGCTGTCTAATAAAATATTTGAGTTGAAATGCATCATGTTAATCGGTGATGCATTGACTTCTTTATCTTCATGTTATATTTGTTCAATGCGAATGGCATCCCGCTATACTTTGGGCTAATGAGTCCAATGTATACATTATGTTTGGGCCACACAAATTGTTTAGCCTGTCACTATTGATTAACAAATTTTGTTGGCAAAACAAATTTGGAAGAAGGCGCCGGCTCATCAAGTTGGTAAAGTATTGGGTGATTGTACCAAATTACCTAGGCAAATCCTGCCTTCACCAAGGTTTAGGGGGATTGGGGTAGGGGTATTCAAGAGAAGCCTACCCTCTGCTTGTCTATTGGCCTTCTCTACCGAGAAAACAAAAAACTTTAATGTCCTCAAGCTATCCTGGAGTTCATTGATCAATTAATCATGCCCTATTACTGGTTATTTTCCTTTCATGGCCGAAGCAATTGTCTTCCGCACAAACTGTACGTGCACTATTTGCCTTTTAATGTTACTTGACACTTCCTTGTACTTTTTTATCCCATTCTGTTAATACTACTGAATGCTAACAATATTATACTTGTATTCTATCATCATAGTAACCATCAGGCATTTTGGAGATTAAGTGCTTCTGCTTCAGGCTTTTTCTTTTTTGTTTGGGATTGTTGTTTTTGAGAACTATTATTAGATTTTACCCCTCTCTTGGGATTGGATTTGCTTCATCATTGATAGCAAACGTTCATTAGTTTTTACCTCTTGTGTGTAGACATGGCAGGACAGGCACCAGAGGGATCTCAGTTTGATGCTCGTCAATATGATGCCAAGATGACTGAGTTGTATTGCCTCTTACTTATATTCCTTATATTTTGTTTTACTAGATGTTCTTTTGCCTTTCCATAAATAGTTGTTTACCTATTATCATAATTTCATCTCAAAATGTCTATTAATATTGTCACATTCGAATTTGTTGTCTTGTCCATGGGTGTAGGCTGTCGACAGATGGTCAGGAATTCTTTACATCATATGATGAGGTTTATGATAGTTTCGATGCTATGGGCCTCCAAGAAAATCTTCTCAGGGGCATTTATGCTTATGGTAGAGACATATAATTAGCTTCTTCTCACACTTTGATTTAATAATGCCCTTGGTTTCAGTACTGACGAGTATAGTGTATCTGCAGGTTTTGAAAAGCCCTCTGCAATCCAGCAGAGAGGAATTGTTCCCTTCTGCAAGGGACTTGATGTTATTCAGCAAGCACAATCGGGAACAGGAAAAACTGCAACTTTCTGTTCTGGAATTTTGCAGCAGCTTGATTATGGGTTGGTTGAATGCCAGGCTTTGGTTCTTGCCCCAACTCGAGAACTAGCACAGCAAATTGAGAAGGTCATGCGAGCACTCGGTGACTACCTGGGCGTGAAAGTTCATGCTTGTGTTGGAGGAACCAGCGTGCGTGAGGATCAACGTATTCTTTCAAGTGGGGTCCATGTTGTTGTTGGTACTCCAGGTCGTGTATTCGACATGCTAAGAAGGCAGTCCCTTCGGCCCGATTATATCAAGATGTTTGTTTTGGATGAGGCAGATGAAATGCTTTCACGTGGTTTCAAGGACCAGGTGCGCTCTTTGAGAATTCCTTTTTAACTGTTTTTCCTTATGTTTCCCTGAAGCTTTCTTGCTTTCATTTTTACTGAGACAATAAATTATGGATGAGGAAAAATTCCAATCTTGCTCATTCCTAATAGGAACATCGTCTTATTTCTCATAATAGACATTTAATTCCGTATGTATCTTGTTTTTTTATTATTATGTTACTATTCAATTATACAGTATTTGCTCTGTTCTAGTTATGATCTTGGGTTGCCATGGCTCTCCAGAGTCTTCTCACTTTTTTATTGGCATTGTGGATTCAGTTCCTGATGATGTTGCAACTTTAAGATGGCAACTCTGGAGATATTCAAAATGTAGAAAAATTAAATTTCTTGATCATGGTTTTGCTAGATTGGATGACATGCTGGCCTTGGTCCATGTTGAATGCTTGTATCCTAAAATATTGTCCATCCTCTAAGTAAATCTCAACATTTGAAGGCTATACTATCTTTACTTAATCATGCTAAGGAAATTTGTGCATTGGAGCACTACCATCTTTTACTTCATTAGTAGTATCACAGAAAGTCTGAATTCTTATGCATGCAATTCTTTTTTCGACTTGTTGTATGATTTGTTGACTACTTTTGTTAATGCCCAAACTTATGCTGCCAGTGACTAAATGGGAACTCGATAGCATACAATTTGATTTGCTTTAATACCATATTGTTAATGCTCAGTAACTTGCGTTGCCTCGGATGCTAGATTATCAGTGGTTCAGTGGGGCATGCCAAATTATGGCTCCCGTACGTTATGTTGCCGTAGTATGTATGTGCTTCTGCAGCTGAATTCATAATATTTTTATGATGCACGCATTTATTTAACCTGATGGTTGCAAGATGATTCTGCTTGTTAATGTTTTAACAGTTAACTTTTCACTGCAGATCTACGATATCTTCCAGCTTCTTCCTTCTAAAATCCAGGTTGGGGTCTTCTCTGCCACAATGCCTCCTGAGGCCCTTGAGATAACCCGCAAGTTCATGAGCAAACCTGTGAGGATCCTTGTGAAGCGGGATGAGCTTACCCTTGAGGGTATCAAACAGTTCTACGTCAATGTTGAGAGAGAGGACTGGAAGCTCGAGACTCTCTGTGACCTTTATGAGACCCTGGCCATCACTCAGAGTGTCATCTTTGTGAACACCCGGCGGAAGGTCGACTGGCTCACCGATAAGATGAGGAGCAGGGATCATACAGTCTCAGCCACGCATGGAGACATGGATCAGAACACTAGGGACATTATAATGCGTGAATTCCGATCCGGTTCCTCCCGTGTTCTCATCACCACCGATCTGCTTGCTCGAGGTATTGATGTCCAGCAGGTCTCTCTGGTCATAAATTATGATCTGCCAACCCAGCCAGAGAACTATCTTCACCGAATTGGACGAAGTGGACGTTTTGGAAGGAAGGGTGTTGCGATCAATTTTGTCACTCGTGATGATGAAAGGATGCTGTTTGATATTCAGAGGTTTTACAACGTGGTGATTGAGGAGCTACCATCTAATGTTGCCGACCTTCTCTGAAGAAGAAGTCATGGCAATGGTAATTAAGATTAATGGCTTTCTAGTTGTTTTCTTCCCCAAAGATTGTTCTTCTAGAACTTCAATATTTAGTGTGTTAAAAGACTGGAACCGTTTGAATTGAGATGGTGATACAGAGCAAATCATTTTCTATGCCATCTTTCTGAAATTTTTGTAGCAGCTAGGTTTGTGCTGTATTGTGTCTTCACAACCCTAGAGGGAAGACACTATGGATAATTTGTCTTTGTTAAAATTGGCATGACTTTTCTCGTACAGATCTTTTGCCAACTTGATTTTTTTTTTATTTTTTTTTTCCGGGTATTTAGATTAGTCGAGTATATATGAGTATACGCCAAGGAGTCCAACAAAATGGGTAAGACATTAGTCCATGGTATTTTGATTATCATGATCGGCCGCATAATTAGCAAACCAAGAAGGGAGAATACTTTTCCTCAACCGAGGATGAGGATCCGCAAATGTAGATGGAACTAAGCCAATCTCAATCAATGACTTGCCATCAGTTGCATGTAAAATTGATCACTATCTCCAAGTTGCCTTGGGGGTGTTTCATCTTTTCCATACCCAATTGGCAATATAGACGTTGTCCTGATGAGGTGGTCTGAAGTTCTGCTACCCACCCCTCCCCACGGGTCTTCCAAGAACCCGGTCCTTTCAGTTTCCTTTAGGAGTAGGGTTTGTGGAAATTCGAGTTACAAGCTCTTGAGGAAATATCTGGAAGAGGTGGTCCACATTCCATTGTTTATTATCAGCATTCATTTAAGAGGCAAGTGTAACTTCAGTTAGATCCATGTTCAGAGGAACAAGCTTGCTAATCAATGGAATGGTATCAATCCATGGAGCATTGTAAACTGATATCTCTGTTCTATCGCCCACAATTACACCTGATATTTAATAAGATTATTGGCTTGAAGCACTACTCTAGCATTGAGGGAGGAATATTTAGGCCATCGTTTTTTATTAGCAGCATAATTGTCTTTATTTTATATTAAATGATGTATGTTGGAGGTGTTGGAAGTATGTTGGTTTTCAATCGCAGTTGTTGAAAGAGGAGTTAAACCATTCTGCGCTTTAAGTCTAGCACCTTACGTATGTTCCGGATTCATTGTCTGGATATAGCTCAAAACAATCTTCTCTATTTGACTAATGCTTTTAGGATCTAATTGCGATTTTGTTTAAAGTTTCTTGATTTTGGGAGAAAGCAACGGACTCCAATCTTGTGGACCAGAGTTGGACAAAAGTCATGCATGTGAGAACCGTGAACAATGTGTATGGATTGATAAGATAAGAGGGAGATAATTCTCTTAAGCGGCCGTTTGAACAATGATGATCCATTTGGATAATCTAAGATTATCATGTCCATTTGGATAAATTAGATATGATAATTTAAATAATAAAATAATATTTAATTCTTGATAATTTTATCATGAGTCGTGATCAACCAAGGTTATCATAAATCATGATAATCTGAAATTACTAAAGTCTAATAATATGAGATTATTTTCTTCAATATACACTCATTAATTTTAAATATTTAATATTATATTAACATTATAAATAGTATTATATATTTATATAATATAGTATAAATATTAAATTTAAAATTATTAATGATTTTGACCTTCTTACCCATTAAATTATTATATTTATAATTTATAATAGATAATTAAATATTTATAATATTTAAATATATAATATTTTTAAAATAATTTTATATAGAATTCTTGCATTTTACTCGAATATTTCATATTGGAGGAAAAAAAGATAACCGCTTAAACGATAAAAAAAAAATTATAACATAGTAACATAAAATCTTACATTTATGAGAATTTGATCTAACATTATTAAAGCAAATCAAACATAATAATCAGTATAAGATTATAAGATATGTAACGCTTTTGATAATATATATTATATTATCATGAATCAAACATTATCTAAGTTAAAATACTATTTGTACTTTTTACATTTGCTCGATAGCATTAGACTAGTAGTCACAAAGCCATCAAATAGGTGGCTATTGGGTGTGGTTAGAAGTTGGCATTGGTCGGAAGAAGCTGACGGCTATCAAACAATCGGGTGTCGTCTATAGGTATTTTTTTGATAGAGTTTTAGCATTATTTCTTGAATCCGATTAGGCTTGCATCAGCCTCAGGCCGAGCAGTGGGTGCCAAGGAGACTTAATTGAGCTGAATCTTGTGCGATAGAAGCTATTAGTGGGACTGTGCATGGCAAGTTGGTCTTCTGTTTGATTGTTTTGTGCGTAGAAATTCTATTGATCGATTGTTAAGGCATCTATAAGCATGCTAGAGATTGTGTTTCATTGTATTTGATTCCATCTGAGTTGGCCTGAAGTGTGGCCGGGTGGAACTTAGGTAGTGTTTGATAGAAAAAATGTTATCCATGGATAAGTGTACGGGATAAGTTTATCCCCTGGTTATCCCTAGGGATATCCTTGGCTATCCCATTGATCATATCAAATGCAAAAAGGTTAATCCATGGGATAACCTTTTTTTACTCTTATTTGGAGGGATAACCAGCTATTCCTACATTCTCTAGAGAATAAATTGAGGGGATATCCCATGGTTAACCATGGTTAACCATGGATTATCCCTTTGGTTAACTTTATTCTCTGCTATCCCTTATAGTTATGGCTTTTAGGAATAAGAGGGGATATCTAGAGGATATCCCCTCTTATCCCCTATTTCAAACACTACCTAGCGGGAGCATTATTTTATTCCTCCTTCTGCACCTGTCCTTCTCCTTCTTTCTATTTTTTTTTTTTTTTTATCTTTATTAAATGCTTATATCTGAATCAATGGGCATGTAGATAATATGCTATACCTAAGTTTTATCCTTTATTGGACAAGATAGGTTACAAAAGCATTTTGGGATATTATAAGTTCAATCGACACCAAAGCGTCCATGGATCATTTGATTAAGATTTGAAAATAACAGCAATTAAGCCTTTTAAGACCAAAAAGGTTGAGCTGTTAAAAGTTATCTTGATCAAATTTATAAATAGACTCAAAGATTCATGAGTAATTAAAGTCTATATCTTAGAAGCCTCGCTAAAAAAAAAAGAAACTCTCATGTATATATATATTAGTAACTACAAGTTAAATAATATGTGTGTATATGTGTGTACAAATTTAGTGTGGGTCGAGCCTGACTCTATTAGGTTAGCAACGGATTGAGCTTAGATCAGCCATTCTTAACCCAATTTAAACCCTAACTCGATGGGCTCAATGCTTCGGACTGCTATTTTATACTTAGTCGGACTCAATCTGACTCATGCCTATCACTTATCGGAATAGATTAGAATGAATTTCATCAAAACGAGGTAAAATTGCCATTCCTATTATTAGGTTGGCAAAATAATTTGCAGCAACCATCGGCATGCCCATCCTTGTGCTCCAGTGAACTTGAAGCATTGTCAAATTTGGATTCCTCTGGCCTGCCAATCTGGTCATATATATGTAGTCCCTTTCCAACGTCCTGCACTAACATTAAGCTTACATTTCAATACTATGTCAATCACTGGCTTTTCCCTTTGTGTGATTGCTAAGCCTATTTTCGGATCGTTGCCATCCAAATCATAGCAACGTATGCAGCTCTGTCATGCCTTAATCTATGCATTCATTGCGTGCTATTTTATTCTATATAATTATCTACCCTGCAATAAAATAAGTTGGTTTTGACTATCATGCTTTTGGTTATACATGAGCCGATGTGGTATTTTTTTGGCTGCACATGAATACTAAATAGAGATTTAAAAAATCGAATCAATGGCATTGAATGAGTTCGATTGAAATATATATATATATATATATATATATTAAAATATTATAAAATATCACAGTCGAATCCAAATAAATTGTGTTGTTTGCTATGAAGTTGACATGGCTGTTTAGCCTTTTGAACGAAGTGGAGTGGTTGGGTCTTTGTAAGCAAAGGAATGCATAGCAAATTATTCATCATTTAGTTCGACTCATCGAAAAGATTAGATATAATGCATTATTTATATATCCTTTAACTTTAATGTTATTGTCGTTTTTCTAAAATTATATTTTATATAAAATATAAATATAAAATTTAAGGATGAGCATCGAACCTAAATTCGATCCTATATACGAATCCATCGGCAAAGAAAAAAACAGAGGTGGACGAGAAGAAAATATAAAATATTTTTTTTAAAGCTTAGAAATTAGGTTTTGAGCCTCGAATGCCAATCGAACTTTAGTAAAGATTGGCTTAGACAGTAACCATCAATCATGTCATGGGTGTCGACGTGCATCGAAAGCAGCAGCCATGGTCAATTGAACTGCTTAATTTTTATATTGCATTAGAGCCACCCCCTTTCGAGCTTCAAATCCCTGGTTGATTGAGCTCCTGTCAGTTCTAATCAAAGCCATTATTTTATTATATATGATCAATCTAGGCCATGGGTAGCTTTATGAGACCCTCCAAAACAATCCATATCTCCAAAGGAGAAGGGATATGGCCAAGCCAACCTTCTTTTTTTTTTTTTTTTTAAATGCTGAGTTGATTATCTGTTTAGCAGTTTGAAGCAAGATTCATTGTCTCAATATTGATTCTATAATGATACCATATTGTTAAAGTCCTAATCCATTCAATATACAAATCAATTCAATATATCGAGTATTAAGACTTGATACATATCGTTATCAAGTTTTGATACTATCTTCTAATTATCTTGACTTCTAAATTTATAAACAAGATACGATGTCTTTTAAATCTATATGCTTGTACATCATCATAATAAGCTGTCATCTATGAATAGAATGGATGAAACGGAACATGTTAACGGTCCATGTTCTCTACGCCTTTCATTAATCCACTCATCTCAAAAAAAAAAATTTAAAAAAAAAATTAAGCAACCCTTTCAATCAACAATTTCTAACTTTATAATCTTAAGCAGAGCCGGTGGTATTGAACATGTCTAATTGAGCAAACAAATAGCTAGTTGTTTAGAACTTCATCAAGCATGCACACAACTTCAAATAGCAAAGTGCAATAATTCTAATTTATTTTTTATGAATTGAAATGCTCCACAAATTTGGTAAGCCTATTTTCAATTGTTGCCAATCCAACCCTACTACTTCTTCTCCGGTTTTCCATGCTTAAAAACATTAGATTGGCAAATCCAACCTCTCTCTTGACTTTCGAAAGCCTATGAGATTATATTAGCATCCAATCTTAGAAGGGTAAAAAATGAATTGAAATATGGTAATCCTCACCATCTCATCAGTTCTTCATGCCTTAAAAAACTTTTTCTAAAGTTATGAAAGTTCATAGGATTGGATTGCCAATTCATCCAATATGAAAGATTTTAGGTTACTGTCACAGCGACAGTTAGAAAGGTCTTCTTGGAACGGGGTGGTTGGGTGTTCTGAGTAAACCAAACGAAGGGGGAAACCAGAGACCAATCCATTAATATATATATATAATAAAGAAGATCATCTTTTTAATTAGAATGACAAGAGAATTGCTAAGTCCAAACACATAGGATAACTCATCTTAAGATATCTAAACAATGAAGTCATCTACTCTAATGCTTGATTTTTATATTATTACCTTTAGAAATGCCTTTTCCAAGCTCCAAACCTCTGGTTGATTGAGCTTCTAATAGTTCTGATACACTCCAAATTACAAAGTATTATTTTACAATAAATGATTAATATATGGCACTGGACTTATGAGGCCCCCAATTTACCTCATCTTTGCCATGCTTATTGTAAGAGATTGGAGATGTCCAAACTCACCATCTCCCCTTTTTCTCTTTAGCAGTGTGGAGCAAGATTTATTGTCTTAGGTAGTGTTGATAGCCCAAAAGCTATCCCTGGATAAATGTACGGGATAGCATTTATTCAGGGATAGCTGAGGGAATAAGCATTTTTTTAAATTACAAGTCTGCCATCAAGGGATAACTTTAGTTGTTCCTGGGTTCCCTAGGGAACAAGTTCAGGGGATAACCCATGGTTAACCATGGTTAATCATGGGTTATCCCCTCTGGTTAATTTTTTTCAGACCTATCCCTTCTAGCTATAGCATTTGGGAATAAGAAGAGATATCCCATGGATATCCCTTCTTATCCCCCATATCAAACACTACCTTAGTATCAGATCCTGTGCCAAGTTTGTTACATCGAGTATTGAGACTGGTATTATGCATCGTTATTAATTGCATTTCAATTTGATATCGATATGGTATGTATCGATACATCATATTATAATTTAAAATCTTGTTGGGATTTGCTTTGCTTCTTATCTTGTGCATATGATCTCTACATCCT
Source organism: Calamus simplicifolius (assembly GCA_900491605.1). Lineage (NCBI taxonomy): Eukaryota > Viridiplantae > Streptophyta > Magnoliopsida > Arecales > Arecaceae > Calamus > Calamus simplicifolius. The sequence goes on from UESW01004406.1 coordinate 752,556, forward strand.
TACATCAGTAGTTGCACTAAAAAATTTTAGGTAGCCCTTTCAATCATCTTTGACTTCCAAATTTAATACTTGTACGTCATAATAAGCCGTCATCTATGAATAAATTTGATGGAATGGAACATGCAAGAGTCCATGTCTTCTACGACGTCCTTTCATTGGTCCATCATCAAAAAAAAATTTAGGTAACCCTTCAAACGTCAACTTTCTAGATTTATATATATACTTGTATATCGAAGTAGCAAGCTATCATCTATGAATAAATTGGATAGAAACGGACATGTTAAAATTGACTAATTAAACAAATAGATGTTTCAGAACTTCATCAAGTTCACACGACTTTAATCAGCAAACTGCAATGATGGAAGGGTTTTGTTTTATTTCTTTAATGTACATTGAAATGCTCTACATATATTATATATTCATATCTATGAAATTTAAATTTGTGACAAGTCTAAATGAATTTTTTTCCACAATCATGGTACAAACTTATTCATATCAAACAAAGACATCGTTATTATTCCTACTCTTGCAGTAACATGCTCAAGCAAGGCCCTTAATAACAGATCATCAACAACAAATAAACATCAGTAAAACCTTAATCCAATTGGTTGGAGTCAATTGTATGTTTTTTTTTTTTATTTAACTTGGTTTTGAGTTTTTTTAATTTTTTTAAGATATAAAGATTTTAAATTTTTTATGACTTCTCCTCATATATTTTTTGATCTTTTCTATCTTTCTTTTTTTTTTTAAATATATCAAATCATTTCTTTATACAAATACATTTTTTGTCCTATACTGCATATGTCCAAATCATTTAAGTCATCTTTCTCTTAATTTATTCTTAAATAGTACTACTTTCATTCTTTTTATGAATAATTTTATTTCTTATTCTATCTTTTTTTATATTATATATATTTAGCCACATGTATTTTTTTAACTATCCAACATTCTGTATCATAAAGTATAGTCGATCTTATAATAGCTATCTAATAAAATATTTTCTTCAACTTCGTAGACATTCTATGATCATATACTAATCCAATTATACTTCTCCATTTCATTTAATATATTTTAATCTTATAAAAATGATATCCTTAATCTCTTCTTTCTCATGAATAATTAATTTTAAATAATGAAAATATGTTTCAATCTTATACTTCACCACTGCTAGAAGGCGGCTCTAGTTTTAGGAGCTGGCCTTTCCATTGGCCTTCTTTCTAGGTATTGGTACCTTAGTTGTCATGAAGACCAATACTATGATATTATACATATCAATCCAACATGGAACCGAAGGTAAAAGATATATACTATCAAGCCTCAAAAAATTTTGATATGCCGTCACGCTCGTACATCATGAGTTTCAACAATTTTTATTAAATCTAACTGATGACGCTCAATCACATTTTCTGGACATCGAGAACGGAGGCTTTTCTTCACCAGATTACCTGCAAAAAAGTCTCAGGACCGGAGAAGGTTCTCCGATGAGACCCTCCGACGTCCAAGTTAGCAACTGAGGTCACAGCTGAAGAGGGGCTCGAGTGAGCCCTTTTAGTATGGAAGGAGGGATCTCAAAGAGGAGGAATTCCCCTCTAAGAGTTGAGATGGCGATCTTTGGGGTTATCGCGCATACCTGTTTGGTAAGTGGATTCACCTTTTTATAGGGGTTGACCCTGGCATGATCACGTGGGATTGCGTGAGGAGGGGATGTCTGCAGAGTTCAGTTGCGTGAATCTGCGCTAGTGGTGGGTCCTGTCCCATCGGAAAGGAAGAAAGCGGCGGTTTGGTGGGCTAAGTCCCATCAGCCGGCGGGGCTGTCGGGTTGTCGGATCTGGCGCTATCGGGCGGTGCGCGTCAGAGAGGCGGTTTCTTAAACCACTGGGCCTGATCTGGCGGGAACTGGGACACCTTGACCCTCCCGGGGAAGTCGAGGCCGGACCCGGCTGGCCAGGAGCGGCCGGGGCCAACTTGGCGGGCTTGGAGATGCTGGGGCCGAGAGGGGCCGGCCAGGAATGGCCGGGGCCGACTCGGTGGGCTCGGAGACGCCGGGGGCCGGCTAGGAGAGTGCCGGGGCTGACTGGGAGGTGCCGGGGCCGGCTGGGAAGTGCTGGGGCTGCCTGGCTGGAGGTTCCGGCCTTGGAGGTATCGGCCTTTGGGGCCATCGGCCTTGGAGGTGTCGGCCTTTGGGGCCGTCGGTCATGGAGGTGTCGGCCTTTGGGGCCGTCGGTCTTGAAGCCGTCGGTCTTGGAGGGTCGGCCTTTGGGGCCGTCGGCCTTGGAGGTGCGGGCCTTTGGGGCTGTCGGCCTTGGAGCCATCGGTCTTGGAGGTGTCGGCCTTTGGGGCCGTCGGTCTTAGAGCCGTCGGCCTTTGGGACCGTCGGCCTTGGAGGTGCTGGTCTTGGAGGTGCCGGTCTTTGGGGCCGTCGGTCTTGGAGGTGTCGGCCTTTGGGGCCATCGGTCTTGGAGCCGTCGGCCTTTGGGGCCGTCGGTCTTGGAGGTGCCGGTCTTGGAGCCGTCGGTCATGGAGCCGTCGGCCTTTGGGGCCGTCGGTCATGGAGCCGTCGGCCTTTGGGGCCGTCGGTCTGAAGGTGTCGGCCTTTGGGGCCGTCCAATTTTTTTTTTTTCATGGGGTCAACTGGCCTCATCAAATGCCCCCCACACTCCTTGAGCTCGCGCACCCCACATCAGCTAAGCGAAAGGAGTGTAGAACTTTTACCTTGGCATCTGCTCTTTCATGTTAGCTTCAACCGTGATTCCTTCTAGGTGGGGAAACCCCTTTCCTCTTACGCTGCCTCATATGGACGTCTGCGTGCCTTCTTTGGCTAGCTGAGGGCGGCCAGTAATCCTCTCCCAACGCGGAGTCTGGAAGCACTTTGAACCCTGAAGGGTGACCTAAGAGCTGAGAGTCGTCAGGTTCCTTTTGAACCGCCTCGGGGGTGTGGGAATCGTTGCGAGGGGCGACTCAACCGGGTACGGAGTCTTAGGGTCTTAACCTACTCGGGGGCACCGCTGTGCCGGGGCCGAGTGGTGTTCCATGGGCCGCGATGCCAGTGAGCTCCTTTTGAACCATCTTGGGGGTTTGTGTACCGCCCAAGTGGTGACTCAGTCGGGTACAGAGCCTTTAGGGTCTTACCTACTCGGGGGCACCGCCGTGTCGGAGCCGAGTGGTGTCCCATGGGCCGCGATGCCAGTGAGCTCCTTTGAACCATCTTGTGGGTTTTTTGTGCCACCCAAGTAGCGACTCAGCCGGGTACAGAGCCTTTAGGGTCTTAACCTACTCGGGGGCACCACCGTGCTGGGGCCGAGTAGTGTCCCATGGGCCGCGATTCCGATGAGCTCCTTTTGAACCAACCTGAGGGTTTGTATGCCGCCCAAGTGGCGACTCAGCCGGGTACGGAGCCTTTAGGGTCTTAAACTACTCGGGGGCACCGTCGTGCCGGAGCCGAGAGGTGTCCAGTGGGCCGTGATGCCAGTGAGCTCCTTTTGAACCATCTTGGAGGTTTGTGTGCCGCCCAAGTGGCGACTCAGCCGGGTACGGAGCCTTTAGGGTCTTAACCTACTCGGGGGCACCGCCGTGTCGGGGCCGAGTAGTGTCCCATGGGCCGCGATGCCAGTGAGCTCCTTTTGAACCATCTTGTGGGTTTTTATGCCACCCAAGTGGCAACTCAACCGGGTACGGAGCCTTTAGGGTCTTAACCTACTCGGAGGCACCGCCGTGCCGGGGCCGAGTGGTGTCCCATGGGCCGCGATGCCGGTGAGCTTCTTTTGAACCAACCTGAGGGTTTGTGTGCCGCCCAAGTGGCGATTCAGCCAGGTATGGAGCCTTTAGGGTCTTAACCTACTCGGAGGCACCGCCGTGCCGGGGCCGAGAGGTGTCCGTGGGCCGCGATGCCAGTGAGCTCCTTTTGAACCAACCTGGGGATTTGTGTGCTGCCCAAGTGGCGACTCAGCCGGGTACGGAGCCTTTAGGGTCTTAACCTACTCGGGGGCACCGCCGTGCCGGGGCCGAGAGGTGTCCCGTGGGCCGCGATGCCAGTGAGCTCCTTTTAAACCAACCTGGAGGTTTGTGTGCCGCCCAAATGGCGACTCAACTGGGTACGGAGCCTTTAGGGTCTTAACCTACTCAGGGGCACCGCCGTGCCAGGGCCGAGTGGTGTCCCATGGGACGTGATGCCGGTGAGCTCCTTTTGAACCATCCTAGGGGTTTGTGTGCCGCCCAAGTGGCGACTCAACCGGGTACGAAGCCTTTAGGGTCTTAACCTACTTGGGGGCACCGCCGTGCCGGGGCCGAGTGGTGTCCCGTGGGCCGCGATGTCGGTGAGCTCCTTTTGAGAGACTTGGCGCAAGGGAGAACAAGCTGTGGTGTCAGAAGGGGCTTTCTTTATTACTCATGCTTCTGGGAGTACATCATTGGTAATACTGGCGAAGGTTGCCCACATTCCAGGTACGTGGAATGGGTTTCCCATCAAGTTCCTCTAATTTGCATGCCCCCCTATGAAGTGTTTCGGTGATGCGGCAGGGACCCTCCCAGGAAGTACGTTACTCGGCAACTCCTCTCCCCTCGGCCGTTTAGGTGCAGAAGCTTATCCCCAGGACACCATCCCGATTGTTCGCTCCGTGGGAGTATTGTCGACGGTGGCTTGAGCTGGTGGAGGCCCCATGATGGCCGGCAGCGGCTGTTGCGTCTTCTGGACATACTTGCCGAGGCAGCCCCGCTGGATGAGCTCCTCGATGGCCCACTTCAAGTTGTAGCAGCTATCGGTGTCGTGGCCGTAGTCCCGATGGAATCGACAATAGTGGCTTCTGTCGCGGGGTGCACCTTTCTTCATGGGGAGAGGACGTTGGAGGTAAGGCTCGCCCTCGATCTCCATCAAGATGTGGGATCGAGGGGCAAGGAGAGGAGTGAGCTTACTCTCGTCGGGGACAGGGCTTCGGCGCCTGTTGTCGGACCGGCGAGGTGGGTCGGATCAGCGATGTCGGGGAGGTCCGCTCGGCTCAGGGCGAGCGGATTTGTAGCTGGAGCTCTTCGAAGACTTCCGACGGGTGAGGTCGGCTTCATCCGCCCGGATGTACTTCTGAGCTTAGAGGAGGAGATCAGAATAAGAGCTTAGGGCTTCTTATCCAAGGAGAAAGTGAAGCGGGACAGGAGGAGTCCCCGCTTCAACGTCAGGGTGGCCACCGCATCGTCGAGATGGTAGACCTCGAGGGCGGTGGTTTTGAATCGGGACACGAAGTCCCGCAGTGACTCTCCTTCCTTCTGGTGGATGGAGAAGAGGTTGTCTGCCACCCTTGGGATCCGATGGCAGGAATCAAAGTGGGCCAAAAATGCCCTCTCCAGCTCTCGGAAGGAGTCTATGCTGTGGGGGGATAGGCGCAAATGCCATGCACGGGCGGCCTTCCGCAGGGTAGCGGGGAAGGCCTTGCAGAGAAGGGCGTCTGAGGCACCCTGGACTTACATCATATCCTTGTAACTCTCGAGGTGATCGAGGGGGTCGGTTGTACCATCGTACGGGTCCACCTGGGGGAAGCGGAACCTGGAGGGAACCGGTTCCTCCAGTATGCGGCGAGTGTAAGGAGGACGAGTGTCGAACTCTTCCTCCGGCTGATGGTTGATCTTCTTGGCGAGCTCGTCGAGGTGCCTGTTGTACTCCTCCAAGCGTTCCTCTGCCTGGCGGCTGATCATCGGGGCCCTCCGAGATGGCTTGGAGGAAGAAGAAGAAGAGGAGGCAGAAGGAGATGGAGACGAAAGTCGGGACTTCCGCCTGGGTTCCTCGTGATGATGTGGCTTGGGAGGAAATTCGTTGGGGCCGTGGTCAGGGGATCGTGGCCGCTTGGAGGGCTCGTGTCGAGGCTTCCTAGGGGAAACCTGACGTCGGCCGGTCTCTCACCGACCGGCTTCCCACCGAGGAGAACCTCCCCTCGCCGACTGTTGACTGGCGAGGGGAGCAGTCTGATGCTGGGTGGCCACGGACTGTTGTTGCTGGAGCCCGTGGACCATGGCGGTGAGATTCTGGACTTGCTGGGAAAGAGTCGCCAGCCGCTCCGCTATTTGATCAACGGCCTTCGATGGTGGGCAGGAAACTGGAGGGTTGGTAGCAGGGGGATTGGCCTCCTGCTGTCTAGTTGGCGGGGGAAACCCCGCTGGGCAGCTGATGGAGGCGTCCTGAGCTCGTGCCACCACCATGGCTTCTGGAAGAAGAGAGGGGACGAAAGATGTAGCTCAGGGAGAACGTTTGCTACTTTTTCTTATCCCTCCTTCCTGACGCGCCAATCTGATGACGCTCAATCACCTCTCCTGGACGTCGGGAACGGAGGCTCTTCTTCACCAGGTTACCTGCAAAAAAGTCCCAGGACCGGAGGGGGTTCTCCGGTGGGACCCTTCGACGCCCAAGTTAGCAACTGAGGTCACAGCTGAAGAGGGGCTCGAGTGAGCCCTTTTTAGTATGGAAAGAGGGATCTCAGAGAGGAGGAATTCCCCTCTGAGAGTTGAGATGGCGATCTTTGGGATTATCGCGCATACCTGTTTGGTGAGTGGATTCACCTTTTATAGGGGTTAACCCTGGCATGATCACGTGGGATTGCATGAGGAGGGGATGTCTGCGGAGTTCAGTTGCGTGAATCTGCCCTGGTTGGTGGGTCATGTCCCATCGGAAAGGGAGAAAGCGACGGTTGGTGGACTAAGCCCGTCAGCCGGCGGGGCTGTCGGATTGTCGGATCTGGCGCTATCGGGCGGCGCGCGTCAGAGAGACGGTTTCTTGAACCACTGGGGCTGCTCTAGCGGGAACTGGGACACCTTGACCCTCCCAGGGAAGTCGAGGCCGGACCCGGCTGGCTAGGAGCGGCCGGGGCCGACTTGGCGGGCTTGGAGATGCCGGGGCGAGAGGGGCCGGCCAGGAATGGCCGGGGCTGACTCGGCGGGCTCGGAGACGCCGGGGACCGGCTAGGAGAGTGCCAGGGCCGACTGGGAGGTGTCGGGGCCGCCTGGCTTGGAGGTGCCGGCCTTGGAGGTGTCGGTCTTTGGGGCCGTCGGTCTTGGAGGTGTCGGCCTTTGGGGCCGTCGGTCTTGGAGCCATCGGTTATGGAGGTGTCGGCCTTTGGGGCCGTCGGTCTTGGAGCCATCGGTTATGGAGGTGTCGGCCTTTGGGGCCGTCGGTTTTGGAGGTGTCGGCCTTTGGGGCCGTCGGTCTTGGAGCCGTCGGTCTTGGAGGTGTCAGCCTTTGGGGCCGTTGGCCTTGGAGGTGTCGGCCTTTGAGGCTGTCGGCCTTGGAGCCGTCGGTCTTGGAGGTGTCGGCCTTTGGGGCCATCGTCTTGGAGCCGTCGGCCTTTGGGACCGTCGGCCTTGGAGGTGCCGGTCTTTGGGACCGTCGGTCTTGAAGGTGTCGGCCTTTGGGGCCGTCGGTCTTGGAGCCGTCGGCCTTTGGGGCCGTCGGTCTTGGAGGTGCCGATCTTGGAGCTGCCGGTCTTGGAGCTGTTGGTCATGGAGCCGTCGGCCTTTGGGACCGTCGGTCTTGGAGGTATCGGCCTTTGGGGCCATCCAAAAAAAAAAATTTATTTTTATGGGGTCAACTGGCCCATCACTAACCTTAATAATTAGTGATCTTTTGTTATGTTCTTTGTCTGAATATAGCTCATAACAATCTTCTCCCTTGGACTAATGCTTTTAGGATCTAATTGCGATTTTGTTTGAAGTTTCTTATTTTGGGAGAAAGCCAACGGACTCAAATCATGTAGACCAGATAGAGTTGGACAGAAGTCATGCATGTCAAAACTAATGCGCATGGATTCACCAGAGAAAGAGAGATGATTGTCTTAAGCGGTCGATTGAACAGTGATGATTCATCTTGATAATTTAATATTATCATATTTAACAATTAGATAAGATAATTTGAGTAATAATAAAATAAAACGAGGAATAGTCCTTCTAGGCCACCAGGTTGGAGTTCTCTCTCTCTCTCTCTCTCTCTCTCTCTCTCTCTCTCTATATATATATATATATATATAGAGAGAGAGAGAGAGAGAGAGAGAGAGGGAGATGAGTTGTTTGGATAGTGATGAACTATTTTGATAATCTAAAATTATCATGTAAATGATCATGTTTGGCAATTAGACATGATGATTGAAATGGTACTATAATATTTAATTTAAGATAATTCAAAATTATCATAAATCATGGTCATCCGAGAAAAACCATAAATCATGGTAATACGAGATTACTAAAGTTTGATAATCTCAATTATCCTCTTAACTTTTGTAAATATTTAATCTAATTATATATTTAATATGCACTTATTATATTTAATATTGAATAAATAGTATATTATATTTAATATTAACATAGTATTTAATATTTTAAACAATATTATATTATATAATATTATATAAATATTAAATTTAAATTATTATATTTTTATTTCCTACATATCAAATTATTATATTTAAATAAATTATAATATATATTAAATATCTATAATATTTAAGTATATAATATTTTTAAAATGATATTATGCAGAATCCTTACATTTTATTAGAATATTTGATACACGAGTAAAAAAATATATTCATTTAAATGAGTACTTAAGAAAAGATTTAGAACAAATATATATAAAAATAGAATTTAAGAATATAGTAATATAAAATCTTGCATTTATAAGAATTTGAGTTAATGAAAATAAACCAAATATGATGATCAAGTGCAAAATTAATAAAAATGTAAAATTTTAATAATATTATATTATATATATCATAAACGAAACGCTATTAAATTAGCTGCTTACCTAATTAAGCTTGTACGTGGCTAGAAGTCACAAAGCCATCAAACAGATGGATGGGTATTGCTGGTGCTTAGAAGTTGACAATGATTGGAAGAAACTGACGACTATATATCAACAGTCGGATGTCTATGGGTATTTTTTTGATAGGGTTTTAGCATTATTTCTTGAATCCTGCTAGGTCTACATCTCATTTCAACTTTAGATTTTCATCAAATATATCAGATATACCCTCTCTCTCTCTCTCTCTCTCTCTCTCTCTTCCACCTTGTTTGAGAGAGAACGAGAAAGAGTACTACCAATCAGAACTGGGAATTAATGCATTAATCAAGTTACGTACATTGTTTTAAGGAATTTTATTCTCAACATCACAGCATGCATGCATCGTGGTTCATGAAGACCACTCGATTCTAGTTAAGAATAAGATAGAATCAATGTATATATAACTCCTTATGTGTTAATAATGCAGTGCTCTGATCTGCAGCTTCTTGTTGCTTTCCAATGGAGTTTAAGAGACATGTCATTAATTTTTAAGTGTGGCAACGATGTTTGTGTAAGTTGTTGAAGCACGTACGGCACCTAATTAAGTTTCACCTTTAATAATATTACAACTCTTTATTTTATATTTTAAAAATATTACAATGCTTCACATTTAATGCAAACATCAAGCAATGGTAGGAAAATTTTATTTTATATATATATATATATAGTTCCATCCAATTTTTATTTCTCCAAGCTAAACAAAACAGCTTAGATAATAGTTAAGACTTGGCATCCTTTAGAAAGCTAGTCATGTATCTAAAATGATGAGAATTATTCAACTCAAAACACATAGAAATTGTTTGGAGCGAACATCTTCATGCATATTTTTGAATAAAATAGCTAGCATCTAAAATTCTGGTATTTAAAGTGCAATAAATTATTTTCGAGAATCTTATTTGTAATCAAATTTAGAAATAAAAAGTGAATAAGGAAAGAGATGTCATGTTTGGTTTTAAGAACCTTCGATTTTTGAGGAAAAAAAAATCATCGTAAGAATCTAGCACTTCTTCTGTAAATGATTCCATAAGTAACTCATCTCAAGATATCAACCTAAAGCCTCCTTCTAGTGAAGGAAGGTGCAACCTTTATTACCTTAATTGCATAGGTTATCTAATAGAAACTCTAGATTTCATGAATCGAAAACAAAACCAATAATCTCAATATCATGAGTATGTATGCATGCATAGTATAAAATAAATTATATCCATATTTGTTATAAGATCTATAACTCTTTTTCTCGACGTAGAATCTACTTAGAATTTTATTTATGTGCACTGCAGAAGAGAAGACTTCCTTATACCCTACCTTCAGCAAAAGTATTATAGCCTAATGGATTTATCTATAATATTATAAGGTGACAATAGAGGCCTTTTTTTTTTTTAATGACAATCAAACTAATACAAGCCCCTATCCATTACGAGCTGCTTATTTAAAAGGTCCATACTTAACAAAGGTACATATTGCTTAAAGTGCATCAAATAGTTTAATAGCATAAATGGTAATCACAAAGCATAATGGATTTATAAGAAACACCCTATTTTTATCCGATATGTAATTAATTTGAATTTTGAAAAAGAGACTATGCTACTAATGAAAAAATTTCAACATTATCTTTATATTGAAGGGAAGAAAATATTCCATACCACATGAGCCTTTCCCAAAAAAAAAAGAAAAAAAAGAAGGCTACAAGCTAGCTGATCGGCATGCTATTTTATAGCAATTGCCACCCTTTCTAACCCTAGAAATTAGGCTTTGGACCTCAGACGTCGGCCAACTTTTAATCAGAGTGGCTCAAGGAGCATCCATCAACCATGGCACCAGATGTCAAATGGTGGACGTCTACTTAACATGGCGCTGATGATGAATTAACCCACTCTTATGCTTGGTTTTTTTATATTGCTTCAGAAATGCCCCTTTTGAGCTCTAAATCCTTGGCTGATTGAGCTTCTATCAGTTCTAAAACACTTCAATTAAAGTGATTATTTTATGATAAATACTAAATCTAGAGCATGGGCCTTGTGAGACCCTCCAATTTTTCAAAATTCATAACTACGCGAAGATGCGAGATGGCCAAATCAACTTTACAGTTTGAAGCGAGGTTCATCATCTTGGTATTAGATTCCGTATTGATACCATGTTGATGTGGTATCAATATATCCAATTCACATCATTATTGTGTTTCAATTTGATACAAGTACGACATATCATAATTTAAAGTCTTGCACTCAAATCATTTTCTCTACTTCCTTTTATCGTCCATGAATAGATTGGGTGGAATGGAAGATGTCAACAGTCCAATGTTTCCTATATTCTTTCATTAGTTCACTCATCTAAAGAAAATTTAAGTAACCCTTTCAATCATCAATTTCTAACTTTGTAATCTTGCATATCATTGTAATATGTTATCATCTACAAGTAGATTGGATGGAATGTAACATGTCTAAATTGAGTAAACAAATAGTTGTTTAGAGATCAAGTTCACACAACTTCAATCAGCAAAGTGCAACAGTATAGTTTATTTTTATAATTGAAACGCTCCACATCTCCTATCCCTTGAATATTAAATTTGCAGCAAATCCAAATGGAAATTTTCCACAAACATCTCACAAACTGTATCATACCAAGCAATGACATTTTTTTGTTTTTTTGGTACAAGCGGATAATCATACTAGTCTAGTACGAATAATCTCAGATAAGTCAGAATACAAATTTATTGTAAGACAGAGGGGCAGGGATCACCTAGCCGCCAAATCTAACCACCAGCATGCTGAGCCACAGAAGCTGTTATCCAGTCGGCCGTCGAGTTGACTTCACGGTAGATATGTCGAATTCGGACAGAACCAACTCTCTGTAAGATAGACCATGTGTCCCTGAGAATAGGAATACTGGAGCCGTCGAAAATATTCTCCTTTCTCAGCAATCGAATAACCGTCATCGAATCACCCTCGATAACGAGCAATGACATCTTTATTATTGTTCCAAATCAAACAATGACACACTTATTTCCTTCATCAATCCTGCTCAAGTAAGGCCCTTAATGGCAAATCAAGATAAGAAAATTTTATCAAATCATTTGAATATGATATCTACTTTACAAATAAAATAAAGAACTTATCTATCCAATACGATGGCTCTCAATTTTCTTTTGTTAGTGGCCATCATTGCTTAACACCAAATATAGAAGGGATAAATTTTTTTTTTCTATCCCATTTGCTATTATGTCCTGCATAATTTTTTTTTTTAATCATTTCCTCTCTTACCGTATCCTGCATAGCAAGTGAGATTTTTTTTTCTATAACCTTTCTTTGGATTTACATGAGTTGAGTTAAGTATGCATGTATTCCAATGAACATAGAAAATCGTAACCTTTAATCCTTCTAGCCTGCCAATTTGGTCAAACTCTACAACACTGACTTGCAAGTCAGGGTGGAGGAGGAAACTATTACTCCACCTCCTCTGTGATTATCCACAACATCCACCACCCGCCCTCTCTCTCCCCCACTATCTTCGAATAGGTATGGAACAAGGTGATTTTAAATTACCCTAAGCCTCTTACTACACCAGCCTCGACCTCAAAGGGGATTCCGGTGTTGATTGGGCTGCCATTGAATCCAAGAACTAGGAAGGCAGAGCAGAGTAGAAGTCATCTTCTTCCTTGCTGATTGATCTAATCTTTCACTAATGAGTTAGAAGATTCAATCTATTTCTCTTCCTTTAGGATCTTGAGAGCATAAATTAGGCTTCCTTAATCTATATTGGTGTCTTTATCTCATTCTTGATTGGTATACAACATAAATTAGGCTTTCTTTAATCTATAGTGGTGTCTTTATCTCATTCTTTAAAAGATCAGAGCATTGGAGTTCAAGGTCACCAACGTCTTCCTTCGCTTCAGCAACATCTTCACCAACGTTTAGAGCACCTAGGTTCTTGGATAACCGTCATTAGTCATCACAATTAAGGATGCTTTGGTTGACTATCTTTTTTTTTTTTTTTTTTAAATGGAATCTAGCCATGGAACCTAAACTTGATGGCGAATCCCAAGCTTTGGGTTAATCGGACCCTTGCCTAGTCCAAGGTTCAGCTATGGCCAGAGTTTGGTTGGACTCCAGTGGCGCCATGGCCAGCCGGAGGAACAACAATGATCAGTTAAGGGGCATTGGCATTGAAGGTGAAATAGGGAAGAAGGAGAAGATATATAATTAATTGGATTGTTTTAAATCTAAACCAGTTATTAGTGGGTTTGAATTGGATTGATATTTAGCTGTTAGTATTTAAGCCTAGAGTATCTTTGCCTAAGCATTAATTTAACCGAATAGTTTTTTGTTGGAACTTGGCTCAACCTATTTGGAGCCTAGTTCAAAATACCTAACTAATTACTTAAACCAAGTAATTTGAGGCAGGTGTAGATCTTAGGCTAGGTTGAGTCCTAGGCTTAATTAGACCTTGGCTCAATATTTTAGACAAAACAAGTCTAAATATAAAAAGATAGATTTGGCTACATTCAAATATAGCTAAGCCTAGATTCGGTCTTCTTCTCTATCTTTGAATTTATATAGTTCACAAGTCCTAAAAGTAGAAAAAGTAAAAAAAGGTGGAGTGGATCTAAAGGGGGAAGACGACTGGATCTTGAATTTAGCTATATTCTAATATAGTAAAGTCTATCTTAATATAAAAGGTATTGCAATACTTAAGTATGGAAAAACTAAGTTAGGATGGGATAGAAACAGAGATATACTTGTTTTTATTTCTCTTGCTAGTAGAGGTAAAAATGATCTTCGCTTTCATCTTCATTCTCCTAAAGATAAATAATCTTTGCCTCGAATGGAGAGAGACATGATCGATCTTTCTTTTATAAGTTGAAATTGATATTCCTACTTGCATGGATTATCTTCTTCTCAAAAAAAGAAGGGCAACAAATCATTTGACGTGATCCTTTCCATTGAATCCATTGGGATATGTATTCTTTGTTAGACTTAATTTGCTTAAACATAATTACCTCTGGCCATTATTATTTAATGGTGGTAAGGAATCCGATCTTCCTGGTTTTCTTGGACTGCACGGGAGATCTTCCTTTCTTAACGATCTCGATTGATCTTCCCTTTGATCTTCCCTCTTCCTCTCGATGGATCGATCTTCTAATCAACGAGCTCTCGCATTCAGATGGTGTATGCCTTCATGATTGCTCTTGATCAGGGACTCAATTCCAATGCCTCCGCTTTTAGGTTTCTCTCTTGAGAACCTTAGGATCTCTCTCGAGAACCTTGTTCTGAAACTTTATGATCTCTCTCGAGAGAACCGTGTTATGAAACCTTAGGATGGGTCCCTTTTTATACCCATTTCCTTCAACGCATGCCCCATCAAGCGAGCGTTTAGGAATTAAGGGAGAGGGGCTGTTATCACTTTAATAGGGGATACGTTTAGTCAATAAAATTAGGACCATTATTAAGATGGGTTACTACATTCTCCCACTTGGTCCGTAAATTTTATCAACACTGAACAAGAAACTAAATACATGAATCATAGCGATAGGTCCTCTATAATTGAGTATTATCTTCTATGTATTACAATGCATTCAATTTCTTTTTCACCATTCCAAATGTGACAACATAACATAATGAATAAACCATATGTTTATTCAGAGTCCAAAAGAAAAGTTTGTCATTTCTCAAAAGTCATATAACGTGTACACCTGAATAAGAAATAAACAAACGATTGAAATAAGAGTTTCTTTGTACAAATTGTTATCAATACAATTATATCATGGAACCAACTCCCATTCTTATCACATGATCCTTAAACTTCTTAATTGGTATGCCTTTAGTCAAAGGATCAGCTATCATCAATTCAGTGCTAACGTGTTCTATGACCACTTTATTCTATTTAACACGTTCTCTTATGGCTAAATACTTAATGTCGATATGTTTACTTCGACTACCACTCTTATGGTTTTTAGCCAAAAATACAGCAGCTGAATTGTCACAGTTTAATTGGCCTAGTAATGGAGTCAACAATTCTAAGCCCTGAGATGAAACTCTTCAACCATACACCTTGCGATGTAGCCTCAAAACAAGCAACGAACTCCGCTTCCATAGTAGAGGTAGCAGTCAAGGTCTGCTTTGCACTCCTCCATGATATGGCTCCACCAGCTAACATAAATATAAATCCTGATGTTGATTTCCGAGAATCAACGCAGCCAGCAAAGTCCGAATCTGAGTAGCCCTCTATCTCCAAATGATCAGTTTGTTTATACATGAGCATGTAGTCCTTGGTTCCTTGAAGATACCTCATGACCTTTTTAGCAGCTCTCCAGTGGTCTAAACCTGGATTACTCTGATATCTTTCCAACATTCCTACTGCAAATGCTATGTCAGGTCTTGTGCAAACCTGAGCATACATTAGGCTTCCAACAGCTGAAGCATATGGAATGTTGTTCATCTGTTCACGTTCAAGTTCATTTTTAGGGCACTGGTTCAAAGCGAACTTGTCACCCTTCACTATAGGTGCAACACTTGGTGAACAATTTTTCATCCGAAATCTCTCCAAGACTTTATTGATATAAGTTTCTTGAGACAATCCCAAAATGCCTCGAGATCTTTCTCTATGGATCTTAATGCCAATGACATAAGATGCCTCACTCATATCTTTCATATCAAAATTTTTAGAGAGAAATTGTTTCACCTCATGTAGCAACCCTTTATCATTGGTTGTAAGTAGAATGTCATCCACATATAGGACCAAGAAACAAATTTTGCTCCCACTAACCTTCTGGTATATACATTGATCCATGATGTTCTCTTCAAAACCAAAGGAAGAGATCACATCATGAAATTTTAAATACCACTGACGTGAGGCTTGTTTCAATCTATATATGGATTTCTTAAGTTTGCAAACCAAATGCTCACCATCACTAGAGGAAAATCCTTCAGGTTGTTTCATGTAAACCTCTTCCTCTAGATCTCCATTAAGGAATGCGGTCTTCACATCCATTTGATGTAACTCAAAATCAAAATGAGCTACCAATGCCATAATTATTCGGAGAGAGTCTTTCTTGGATACAGGAGAAAATGTCTCCGTGTAGTCGATTCCTTCCCTCTGAGTGAATCCTTTGGCAACGAGTCTTGCTTTATATCTTTCAATGTTGCCTTGTGAGTCTTTCTTTATTTTGAAGATCCATCTACATCCAATGGCTTTTACACCATCAGGCAACTCAACAAGATCCCAGACTCAATTAGATGCCATAGATTCCATCTCTTCTTTCATGGCATTGAACCACAAGTTTGATTCCTTAGAACTCATGGCTTGTGAAAACGTTTCAGGATCATTTTCGGCTCCAATGTTATAGTCAGATTCATGTAGATACACAACATAATCACTAGGAATTGCTGATTTCTTTATTCTAGTTGATCTTCTTAATGTTGTATCAATGACCTCTTGAGGAGTATCTTGCACAACTGATTGTTGATGAACAACACGATCTTCTAGATTACCATCAGCTTGTGAAATCTCAATGACTGGTTGTTGGGCACTTAATTGAGTTTGAGGAGTGCTGTAAATAACAACCAATCCCTCACTTGAAGTGGAAGCTGGAATAACTGAATGATCTTTATCAGAATAAGCCAAATACTGAGATTGATCACTCCCACTGATCAAGTCATTCTCAAGAAATTTTGCATTTCTTGATTCCACAATCCTAGTGCTGTGAGATGGACAATAAAATCTATAACCCTTGGACTTCTCAGCATATCCAATAAAGTATCCACTGATAGTCCTTGGGTCTAGTTTCTTTTCTTGTGGATTATAGACTCTTACTTCAGATGGGCATCCCCAAACACGTATATGTTGCAGACTCGGTTTCCAACCTTTAAATAACTCAAATGGCGTTTGGAAACAGCCTTGGTTGGAACCCGATTCAATATATACGCAGCAGTTTTAAGAGCTTCAGTCCACAAGGATTTAGGTAACTTAGAGCTGACAATCATGCTCCTTACCATGTCCAATAATGTCCGGTTTCTCCTTTCAGCTACACCATTTTGGTCAGGAGACCCTGGCATGGTGTATTGTGCAACAATTCCATTTTCTTCAAGAAACCGAGCAAACGGACCAGGTGCTTGTCCATTCTCAGTGTATCTACCATAATATTCTCCACCTCTATCTGACCTCACGATTTTAATTTGCTTGCCGCATTGTTTCTCTACTTCTGCCTTAAATACCTTAAAGGCATCTAATGCTTCGTTCTTATTATGAAGTAGGTAGAGATACATATATCGTGAATAGTCATCAATAAATGAGATGAAGTATCTCTGACCATACGAATCCATATCTGGGCTACAGATATCCGTATGTATGATCTCCAGTATTTCCGAACTTCTCTTGGCATTTTTCTTGGACTTGTTGGTTTGCTTTCCCTTTATGCAGTCCACACAAGTGTCAAAATCAGTAAAATCAAGAGTATCAAGTACTCCATCTTTTACTAATCTTTTAATTCTCTCAATGGAGATATGACCTAATCTCCGATGCCACAAAATAGAGGAATTCTCATTTATAACACATCTTTTCATACCAGTTTGGGCGTGCATCACATTATAGGTGGTATTATTTTTCAGATTGATTTGGAAAAGATTGTCTGACAATGTACCATTCCCAATAAGCTTAGATTTATAAAATAAATCAACAGAGCTTTTATTAAAATTAAAGGAATATCCTGCTGGTACAAGCCTTGACACTGAAATCAAATTTCTAGAGAAACTTGGAATATAAAATGTCTTTTCCAAATCAAAACAAAACCAGAATGTAAAATAAGTCTGCACGTTCCAATTGCTTCCACATGTGAACCCATCTTGTTTCCTGAATAGATGCTTTGTTCACTTCCCAATGGTTTCCTTTGATTTAGAAAACCCTGCAAGGTATTTGAAACATGGATTGTAGAACCAGAATCAATCCACCATGTGTTATGACATATAACCAAATTGGATTCATGACATACGAATGAGGTTAGAGTACCTTTCTTGTCAAGCCAAGCTTTGAATTTGAGACAATCTTTCTTTATATGTCCTTTCTTCTTGCAAAAGAAGCACTTGGACTCCTTCTTGTCTTCTGTATGGATGGATACTTTACCCTTTCCTTTGCGTTTGGCTTTGGGAGCTTTAGTCTTTCTCTGAGTGACTAAATGTGCACTTTCTCCCATTTCTAAAATCAGCCTCCCTTCCTCTTGAACACACATGGTCAGAAGTTCATTAATTGACCATTTGTCCTTATGTGTATTGTAAGATATTTTGAAGGGACTATATTGCTGTGGGAGTGAGCTCAAAATAAAGTGCACCAAGAAAGATTCTGACATCTCAACCTCTAGGGATTTCAACTGAGCCGCAATGTCCCTCATCTTCATGATGTGCTCACGCACACCTCCAACCGTAGTGAGCTTCATTGATGATAATTTGTCATTAGGGTGCTAGCCATTGCCTTATCTGAAGACTCAAATTGTGCATCAATAGCCTTCAAAGTTCCTTGACATTTTTGCACTCAGGAATTGAACCACGTATACTAGCAGAAATTTTAGTACGTATGAACATCATACTGAGGCGATTGGACCGTTCCCATCGTTCATACGCAGCAATCTCAGCCTGAGTGCTAGTAGATGTAACTAAATGTGGTTCATCCTTCCTGATAGCATAGTCAATATCCATGCACCCTAATTGAAGAAGAATTCTCTCCTTCCATAATTTATAATTATCACCACTTAAATCGGGAATGTCACATTTCATATCAGAAATATTAACAGGCAAAATAGCTGCATAAAAAATAAAATCATGTTCATGTAATTGAATTTGAGGCATATAACTGATGTCATGTTTTACCAATGTAAACATGCAATAACATGAATCAATAACATACAATAACTACTGTGGGCTAAGTTATTATACTCAAATAGACTCATTAGCTTAATGATGTGACTAACAAATTATATTCCTTTCTTAATTCCTGTGGGTAATTAAGAAAATAATTTGTTATCGCATCCTAATTAATTATATTAGTGCAACAAAAATTCCTGTGGGATAAGATTCATTACATTAATATAATTAGTCACAATTAATGTCATCTAACCTTATGTGATCTTTGCAACTTAATATATAATTTTGATTAATCAAAGATGCTGTGGCTACTCCTCAATTAATCAACATCATATTGATCACATGACATTATATGCATATAGATTAACCAATTTAGCATGATTATTAGGTAGTGATCTTAATCAACGTAACATTTCCAAATCAAGATCCGAGTTAGTCAAATTGGCCAGGCCAGTGAAAGAGAAGTGGGGGTCCCCCGTTGCTTTCCTTAGGTCAGTCAACGGAACCAATTAAGTACCACAATCTCTTTACCTTTCTAGACACCAACTGACCAATCAGACCTTGAAAGGATTTGCACTGTGATTTTTACACTACCACCAAATTCATGCATAGAATAAATCTAGTATGCAGAACAGAAGATAACATTTCAATATCTATTTAATGAATTTTAAAATTATCATCTTAAGAAAAATTTTTGTTAATTAAAACACGTCCGGCCGTAGCTCATTATTCCCTTGGGCCAGTCTATGCAAAACACCGTAGGCATAGAGACTCAGGAGGTGTATTTTAATACAAAAATTTAAACTCAAGAAACAAATGATAAAAAATAAATCATGTTACATGATTTAATAAAACATTAAACAGATAATAAATGCATTTAAAATCCAACCAATCCATATTTTAAATCCGTGAGAGAACGGAAAGACCATAAGCGAGAAAAACGAAAACCGAAAGTTTTCTCTCCCTTTTTTAATATTTCACCGACGTGGTTATTGAAGCCACGTTTCCGCTGCATTTCTCTCCTTTAGTTTTTCTTTTCTTTAATGCTACGTCTTAATACCATAAAAAGAAATCCGGGAAACCTTTAATGCTAGAAAGAAATCTTTAATAGAAAAGAAAGAAGCCACGTTTTGTTTCCGCGGAATCTTAAATAGGTTTAATGGTTTCTGTCAATTCCGTGAACAAAGATAAGAACTGATCGAAGGTTTCTGTCAATTCCGT
Source organism: Calamus simplicifolius (assembly GCA_900491605.1). Taxonomy (NCBI): domain Eukaryota; kingdom Viridiplantae; phylum Streptophyta; class Magnoliopsida; order Arecales; family Arecaceae; genus Calamus; species Calamus simplicifolius. Next base: position 772,431 of record UESW01004406.1, read on the forward strand.
GAACAAAGATAAGAACTGATCGAAACCAACCTGAGATCCGAAAACTAAAAACGAAAAACACGCGGCATTAATTGCTTGAAAAGAGAAACTTAATAGAAATCTTTGCAAAATAAGGCAGAGGTTTTAACCTCGCTCTGATACCAAATGTTAGACTTAATTTGCTTAAACATAATTACCTCCAGCCATTATTATTTAATGGTGGTAAGGAATCCGATCTTCCTGATTTTTTTGGACTGCACGGGAGATCTTCCTTTCTTAACGATCTCGATTGATCTTCCCTTTGATCTTCCCTCTTCCTCTCGATGGATCGGTCTTCTAATCAACGAGCTCTCGCATTCAGATGGTGTATGCCTTCATGATTGCTCTTGATCAGGGACTCAATTTCAATGCCTCCGCTTTTAGGTTTCTCTCTTGAGAACCTTAGGATCTCTCTCGAGAACCTTGTTCTGAAACTTTAGGATCTCTCGAGAGAACCGTGTTATGAAACCTTAGGATGGGTCCCTTTTTATATCCATTTCCTTCAACGCATGCCCCATCAAGCGAGCGTTTAGGAATTAAGGGAGGGGGGCTGTTATCACTTTAATAGGGATACGTTTAGTCAATAAAATTAGGACCATTATTAAGATGGGTTACTACATTCTTTTCTAGTGCAAATGTGGAAGTCCGTGAATCCAATGCCAACAAAGTGGTGCATGGCATATATGACCTTTTCCTTCTCTAGAGTGCTGTGAACATTGAAGGCTTTTTTTTTTTTAAATCTTTGTTACTCAGTTCTTAGCATCCAAGGGGTTTATGGAGCCAGTATAAGGGGTAGGAGCAAAACCCCTAAGCTCAAAGAATCCACTGCTTCCCCTCTAACGAGGCTACTGCAGTTGATTCAATTAGACCTAATGTTCTTGCTGCTATTGTATCTGCTATTGCTCTTACTGCACTACCTTAATTAAAACTCGCATCTTGTTTATGATCTTAGTTTAAAAATTCCCTAATAAGCTCGTTGCCAAGTCAATCGAGCCTGATTCGCCTAACCCACTCTAGCATCCTATCGATTATGGTTACTAGCATTTGAGCCTCCACCAGATTGCAGTTCCTTTGGACGACACACCATCGATAATATAAAATTCATATCATTTACATATTTCAATTATTCCATGCATTTCAAAGATTAGATTATTAATTTCATATGGTTCCCTTTTTATAAATGATTTTATTTACCATTTTATCTTTTTAATATTATCACACATCCATTTCAGCATTCTCATTCTAACTACATTCATCTTATATATATATATATATTTATATATATGTTCAACATTTCATATCATAAAATATAGCTAGTCTTATGGTTGTCATATAAAAATGTTCTTTCAACTTGGCAAGAATTCTGCAATCATATAATATTCTAATTATACTTTCTATTTCATTTAATATGTTATAATCCTATACATGATGTCATTCTCAATCTTTCTTTCTTTATGAATAATATATCTTAAATATAAAAATAATTATTTTTAAGATTCATAGTCTTTAATTTTTACTTTACATTTATCTCTCTATTTCTAATTATAGTAAATTATATATCATGCATTCTATCTTCATCTAACTTAAGACTTTTAAATTTTTATATATTTTTTATAATTTAAATTTATGATTAATTTTAATCATAATTTATCAATTAAATTATGATTTAGAGATAGGAATGAAGTCGGTGTAGCTTATTAGATTTTACAGTGGTGATGATCTAACAATAGTAAATACTTATTTCAAAAAAGAGATGAAATTTAATAATATTTAAAAGTGGATCTAATAAAAGTCAAATAGATTTTTCTTAACTAGAAAGATAGATAAAATAACATACAAAACTGTAAAGTTATTCCAGAAGAAAGTTTAACTTCACAACATTAAATAATGGTAATAGACATATGTATAAAAATAAATCTAGAGTAAAACGTAAAACTATTAGTTCAAAAATTAAATGGTGGAATTTGAAAAGAGAGAAGCTAGAATTATTTAAAGAAAAGTTAGTAAGAATAATAACTATGAATATAATAGTGATCCCAACTTAATGTGAGAAAAAGTAACTAAATGCATAAAAAAACATAGCAAAAGAAAGTTTTAGGAGAATCAAAAGGAGTAGGATTAGTAGAAAAGAAAATTTTATGGTAGAACGAGGAAGTTCAAACTGCCATCAAGTTTAAAAGGATGAACTTTTGGCAAAAGGCTAGGAGATAAAGAAAGTCTTAAAAAGTATAGGCCATGCAAAGAAAGAAACTAAAAAAATAGTAAGTAATGCCAAATTTAAAGCCTATAACGATTTATATAATAGACTAGATACGAAAACTATATATAAATTAGCAAAACTAAGAGAAAGGAAAACAAAAGATTTGATTATATTAAATATATTAAGGATGAAGATGAAATAGTCTTAGTAAAAGAAGAAAAGATAAAAGAATGATGTAAAAGTTATTTTAAAAAATTATTAAATAAAAATAATTTGATAAATTTAAGGATAGAAGAATGTGATAACCTAGGAGTAACAAATGAGCATAGATTTTTTCATAGATTTAGCTTGCTTGAGGTTAAAAAGGCTTTGAGTAAAATAAAAATGCAAAGGCATTAGGACCAAATGCGATCCCTATTGAGGTTTGGAAAGGCTTAGAAGAAATTAGGATCATGTAGTTAACAATTTATTTAACAAGGTTATAGCAACTAAAAGAATGCCGGATGATTGAAGAAAATGCATATTAATACCCGTATATAAAAATAAACGAGATATTCAAACTGTGCAAATTATAGAGAGATTAAGCTAATAAGTCATACAATGAAATTAAGGAGAGAGCAATAAAAAGTTGATTAGGAGCTGAAACTTTGGTGTCAAATAATCAATTTAGATTTATGCCTGGAAGATCGACCATGAAAGCTATTTATTTATTAAGAAGATTGATGGAGAGATATAGAGAAAAGAAAAAAAGACATTCATATTGTCTTTATTAATTTAGAGAAAGCATATGATAGAGTACCCAAAGAAATAATATGGTGGGTTAAAAAAAAAAAAAAATTGCCAAAAGGTACATAGAATTTATAAAAGATATGTATGATAGAGTAATAACTATTGTTAAAACAACAATAGAAAAAATTAGTGAGTTTTTAATTACTGTAGGTTTACATCAAGGATCTGCCTTAAATCCGTATCTTTTAGTATTAGTTATGGATGAATTAACCAAACATATTCAAAATGATATCCCATGGTGTATGTTATTTGCAGATGATATACTGTTGATTGATGAAACTAAATATGGAGTAAATGCTGAGCTAGAGATTTGGAGAAAGACTTTAGAATCTAAAGGTTTTAAGAGTAGTAGAACTAAAATTGAATACATGAAATATAATTTTAGTGGGAGTAGAAATACAAATAAAGAAACAGTGAAGATTGCAAGCCAAGAGATATCAAGAAGTAAAAAATTTAAGTATTTGGGATCAATTATCCAGTAAGAAGGTGAAATAGGTGAAGATGTGAATCATAGAGTTAAAGTAGGATGGATTAAGTGGAGGAGTGCTTCGAAAGTATTGTATGATCGGCGTATACCATTAAAATTGAAAAAAAATTCTATAAAACTGCTATTAGGCCAGCTATACTATATGGAATAGAGTGTTGGGTAATATTAAAACAACATGTGAATAAATTAAGTGTAACATACATGCGTATGTTAAGATGGAAGTGTGGTAAAGTTTTAAAGATAGAATTAGAAATAAACATATAAGAGAAATGATAGGAGTAGCCCCAATTGAAGATAATAAAAAAAATCGATTATGGTGGTTTGGACATATACAACGTAAACCTTAGATGCTCCAGTTAGAAAGAGTGATCTTTTAACAATTCATGGTAAGGATAGAGGTAGAGGTAAACCTAAGCTAACATGGACATAAATAATTAAAAAAAAATATAACTATTTATGATTTAAATATCAACTTGGTCCTGAATAGAGCAGAGTGGAGGAAGCATATTCATGTAGCCGATCCTATGTAGTTGGAAAAGGCTTAGATGAGTTGAGTTGAGTATAATTTTATTAATTAATATATATTTACTAATAATATGCACTATATAGATTAAAATAATAAAAATTCTTAAATCATTTGAAAATACTATCTACTTCACTTCTAATGGAAGGCGGCTCTAAGCTTTGCGAGCTGGGCCCTTCCATTAAAAAATTTTGATATGTAGTTGTCGTGAAGACCAACACTACTATGGTATTATATATCAATTCAAAATGGAACAGAAGGCAAAGAAAGGTTCCATCGTAGCCTCTGAAAATTTTGATATGTTGCCACGCTCATATATACATTGTGGGTCCCAACAATTTGTATGGAATCTGACCTTAGTGATCTTTTGTGTCGAATGGCAATTGGAGAACACAATTGAGTGCACAAATTATTGGGTCGTCTGATTTTGTGGCTAATCAATGAGAATGACCCTTTCGTTCTTTCTTTACACCTGCTGGTTTCTTCTTCTCCCTTGGTTGCACCAGTTCATGCCTTGTGGTTGCGTGTGGAGATGAATGGCTGTTGCTAGTGGATTCTCCAACTTAATGCCTCATCATGGTGGTAGTGTGGGGGACTACAATCTTAATTTTTTTTTTTATTTGTTTCTTTATGGGAAAGTTCTAGCAAAGGTTCCTTTCGCGGAGCACCTAATGAACAGTCTGAGCGAGCTAAAACATGCTTTGCAATCTAGAAGGGCGGACAAAGTATTAATTATTATTTTTCCTTAATTTACTTCCAATAGAAACTTAGTTAATTGAGGAATTCAAATGGCTGTTGTTTTTTTTTTTTTCTTTTGTTTATTATCATTTACTTAAAAGAAGACACCAATATGATTCAATTAGCTAGAAAGAAGAAAGAAATTAAATTCGTTCTGACTTGAATCTATTTTTTAATGATGAATAGAATTTAGATTCTCTTTTAAGATCCTTTATGTGATTTCTTTTCTAAAGAGCTTTGTTACTTTCTCTCTCTCTCTCTCTCTCTCTCTCTATAATCTTTTCCCTGCTTTTCCAGTGCTCTCTTCTTTGGGACAGCTAATGGGAGTCCTTTGTTTAGATATCTATGCAATTATGTTTACGATAATATGGGTCGCTTTATTCTTTTTTTTAATTTTTATATTATTATTTTTAAAGGTTTTATTTATAAAATATTTTTGAATTTATTCATAAATATTTAAAAGTTTTTTTTTTCAACAATCACATTAATTAGTTTCTTGAAAATATTTTTTTTAAAAAAATCTTAAAAATTATTTTTAAAAAAACTAATTTGTATGAAAAAAAAAGACTCTAAATATATTTTCTTACCTTCTTCAATCATATATATATATATATATAAGTAAACTTAAATTTTTTTATTCAATGAAATTTGTTTTCTCTCGAAAGAAGGAAAGAGTGCGCTGGTCCAGCATCTTAACGTGACATGAAAGGTTCCGGGAATCGTGCATGCATTATGTTTCATTTAAATGCTAAGGTGGTCCGAATCCACCTGCGTCTAATTTAATTAATTTACCTTATCATATATTACATCACCATTCCACTCTCTCTCTCTCTCTCTCTCTCTCTCTTTTCTCTCTCTATCTGACATGAAATCACTTGCATGATTTTTTTTTTTTTTTTAGCTAAGGTATACTTTTCATTCTTAAACTTTAAAGTGGTCTCACTTTGATCATTATCCTACCAATTTTTTTATTTTTAATTAATTTTATTTTAATTTTTATTATTAAAATATTGATGACATCATAGAGAGGTTGGCCGACTCAGCATCTTCTCTCTCTTTTTTCGCCCTACTCTCTCTCTCTCTCGTGCGAAGGCGTCGACCACCTTTCTCTGGCTCACACGAGCAGGCTCCCAGCTTTTAATAATATAAAAACTAAATGAGACATCCTGATGGTTGAAAGGTTCTTTAGCTTTTTTTTTTTTTTTTTTTTTTAAATTTTTATCAGTCCATTGTCCGGGATAAGAGCCTTCTTTCCCTCCAGAAAGGAGGAAATGCCAGCTGGGGAGATGCTGGACGCCGTATTCTTAGGTACGTTCACGTAGGGAAGGGTAGCCGTCTCGTACCTAACATCTGATCAACTCTACTGGCAAAAATTAAATGCGATATTTTAATCGTACCGTCCCTCCACCAACTGAGCGTTATTTTAAATATATATATATATATATATATAAAGTACAGTTGTATAACTTTCTTTCATATGAGATGAAATAAATACACAACTCCTAGTTTTCCGTTTTTAATATTACAATCTATCACTTATTAAGCTTTTAATTTTTAAAACACATATTTAGAGAAGGATTCATGAAGAAAACGTACGCATGGTTTCTCGTTCGTTTTTCATCTGGTGGGAGGTTTCTGATGCTGCCTTCTTTTTGATGCTTATCCGAGTATCAAATATTAAAAGTTGAACCGCTTAGAGTTAGAGAGAGAGAGAGAGAGAGAGAGAGGACAAAAGTGAAATGATTCGAAGTTCAGAATTTTCACGTGACCTCTCTCACTCCCTCTCGAGATATAGAAGAGATTAAAAAAAGAAAGAAAAAAAAAGAAGAAAAAGAAAGAAAGAAGCACGCTAGAGATGATGTAAATTTTATTATAAATAAATAAATAAATCCATAAAAATTATCTTCTCATATACTCTTGCTTTTTTTATATAAATCTTAGGTTCATATACACTAAATAAAAGTATAAATTATAGCATTTCTCCTGAATTTTTATCTCTCGAAAAGATCTACAATACTTTACTACAATTGAAATTCATATTTTATAAGATTAAAAGTCAATTTATATATTAATTTCTAACGATATATAGCATTTAAATGATTTCATTTTGTTAAAAAAAAAAAAAAGACTCAGTTAAAGGTGTCGAATACCCCTCCTTCATCCATCCTTTTATGCCAGCCTAGTTGAAATCATTTCAGTTTCATTTCTTTATTTATTTTTGGCGCAAAAGCACTCGATCAATAAACTATTACGTTCTCTTTTAAAAACTATTACATTTAGCAAAGATCCGAAGATAGCCTACCAAAGGCTACAGTAAAAGAGCACATCCCTGACGAACAGAACAGAACAATGTGGATCCCACTCCAAAGATGGGTGCATGCCAATCTATTCATTCCCCATGGAGCCATTAAACAAAGAACAACCAGCTCCAGCGGTGCAAGCGGCAACATGCCGCTAAAGTTGCCTTCTCAAAGCTCATCACCTCGCTTTCCTCCCATTTCCACAGCCAAGAGGAACCAGGTTCTCTCTTGGCACTGAGATAGATCCTCCGCACACTCAGGTAGCTTCTATTCTTTCCCATTATATATATATATATATATATATATATATATATATATATATCTGCTCTTTTAACACGTTGCTAGGATCTTAGCCTTCCTTTGCTGAAGTTGCCGTAGAAGATCATTTGTCAAGTGAAGTCTCTCAATTTTTTTCTCTCTCTCCATTTATCCAACTCCTCTTTTTCAACAAAAAATTACAGCTCCGACCCCTCCTTCTCTCTCTCTCTCAATATGAGGAAAGTAACCCCTCTAATGAGCTTTTAAGTTCCTTTACCAACAGCCTTCTAAGTTCCAAGAAACCGAGAGAAAACCGGCCGTTATCAAGAGCAAGAACAGAGGTCTCCTCATCACTTTTCACCTCCTCTTTGTCCTAGTGCAATGCTTTTGAGATCTCTCTCTCTCTCTCTCTCTCTCAAATACAGAGGGGTTGGTGCCTTCTTTCTATTTCACTCCTCATCCCATTTGATGTTGAATTTCTTTCCTCTTCTTTTCCTTTTATAGACTTTGGTGTTGAAAATTTTTTTTTTCCCTTTCTTTTCATGTGAGTTGTTGTTGTATCAACTGATAACTTTTTTCAATTACTCTTCTTATCTTGCAAGTTACCCAAAAGCAAAAAGCTCTAAATCCCTTTCTCTCTCTTGTTCTCTTTTCCTTCCATGAACAGATGGTAGACATCTCTTGTATCTACCAATGGACATAAATGAGACCGTTGCCATTTGAAAACTAAAGATATTTTTAATTTAACTTATGCATCTTTGAACTATTGCAGACTTGTGCCTCCCTTTTCTTGCTGTCTTCTATTGGGCTACTGAATAAAATGACTAATTGTTGGCTTTTTTTTTTTTGATTTTTTTGGGTATCCGAAGAAAGCTTGAAGATGGGGGAAGAAGTGGGCGGTGACAAAAGAAGCGGAGAAGTGAAGTATCAGAAGAGTTACTTTGATGTCTTGGGCCTCTGCTGCTCCTCTGAAGTCCCACTCATTGAGAAGATTTTAAAGCCTTTGGATGGCATCCAGAAGGTCTCTGTGATTGTTCCTTCAAAGACGGTCATAGTAGTCCATGACAGCCTCCTCATTTCTCAGCTTCAGATAGGTAAGCATCAGATAGCCTAAACAGCACTGAAGCCCCTTCACTTTTTGGCCCTTCACCTCCTTAACCTTTTCATAGCACCAAAAGACCCTTAGATTAGTGGGCAAAGCAAATAGAAATGTGATGATTATGAGAAATCCAAGCAGTGCCACTATGGTCTGGAAGTTTTCTGGAAAAAGAAGAGTTGCCTTTTGCTTTCTTGCCAGTTTATAGTTTGGCTAGTTGTGATTAAAAGGCTCTTCTAATTCAGGCTCCAAAGAGGTAGGTGTTTTGAGTGATTGGATAACTGGTTCCTGTTCTCACAAGGAGGCCAATTGAAAGTATCTTAATTGCCAAAGACTCACCACCTGCCCAAAATTTGATTCTGAAAACGACTGCAGCTGGGCAATTGGAACTTTCCAATGGACCCAACTACCCTTACTAATTTTTGGATTTGATAGAATCCAAGTTGCTCTTGTTCATAGATTTGCAATCCAATAAGCTATTTCATGTTTCTTTGAGGAATGAACTTTGAAATATTGTTATGTCTAAATGACTGCTAATCCAGAATCAATGCTTATTGGTTGTTACTAGCATCCATGTTCTATTAAATCCAACTGACTGTTTTTATGTTCTCATCAGTTAAAGCTCTGAACCAGGCAAGACTGGAAGCCACAATCCGAGCATATGGAACAGAGAACATCATCAAGAAATGGCCGAGTCCTTATATACTGGCCTGTGGGGCACTGCTGGTGGTCTCCTTGTTTAAAAGGTTCTTCCATCCCCTGCAATGGTTTGCCTTGGCAGCAGTTGTGGTAGGTTTGCCTCCTATTGTAGGCCGAAGCATTGCTGCAGTTCGGAGATGCACACTGGACATCAACATCCTCATGTTGATTGCAGGTAGATCAATTCCTCTAAACTTTAGAAGTGCAATCTTTGGAAGTGGCGAGAAATTTACTGGTCTAATGTTGGCATCCTGAAAAGCTAGTCTGTGAACTGTATCCAGCTTAACTCGCTGCACCGCTTCGCAAGCGCGCACCGGACGTGCAAATTGGCTACGCATCCATGCTATCACGCGTGCCAAGGCCCAATAAACCTTGGTGTGCAGCACCGCAGTGGCACCTGCAGCAAAACTTTTCCTGCAAGCTTAATATCCTTAGGTAGGAGTAGGAGACAGCCCACGTTGTTAGATATTGTGGGGATTGTGCTTTCCAGTGGCAGAGCCAGGGAGGTGAGAACTGGGGGAGGAAACCAAACCAAATAAAACCAAGCCAAACCAAGCCTTACCTTTGGTAGTACAGTCTTTAGGAGGAAGAAAATATTTTAATATTCCATTGAACGGTGTTGCATGCCATTGAACAGATGGGAAACATTTATAGAGAGATTCCTTCCTCCATCCCTCCTCTCCTCCTTTCTGAAAAATAGTATGGTGCTTTGAAATAGGACAGACAACACGCATAAACTAATGTTTCACTTTCCCAAGGCTCTACTTCCCCATCAATATATCAAAAAAGGTGGCTTCTTACCTTTTCTTTCTTTCTTTCTTTTTTGGGTTGCCAGAAGGCACAAATTATTAAAATGCTGTTCTTATACCTGTGGTATAGCAAAAAAATTCATGGTGGGGGGTGGCTGACTCCTATTCTTCTGTCCGTTTTTGGCAGTTGGTGGGGCAGTTGCCCTTGCGGACTACTCAGAGGCAGGGTTCATTGTCTTCCTCTTCACTGTAGCTGAATGGCTGGAATCAAGGGCTAGTCATAAGGTGCTCTCTCTCTCTCTCTCTCTCTCTCTCTCTCGTAAATATAATCAACATTTTTTTTTTACTCAAGAAATATGAGCTACCATTCCTACTGTGACAGCAAATTTAGCTCTTGAAGTTGTCCACAGCAACTTTCATACCAAAAGTTGCAAAGAATAATACCGAGTTATGGAAACTCAACATGTTGAAAGCTGAACATTTGTGACTTTTGAAATCATAACCTATAAATTTCGGAAACATTTTAAGGTGGTGAATTGTAATATAGTTTTTTGAAGTATCAGCTTAAGCGTTGACCTTAATCAGCTGAGCAAAAGTATGAGTCAAGAGGGACCGGTGTTGCTAACCAAGGGAGCCAGTGCTGCCACTGGTGTAGCCTCGTTAGTCCTTGGAATTAGGCCTGAACTTATCTTTCTCCTTTTCATCATCACATGAGGCCTAGATGGAAGCTTAGTTGACTTTGAAAAAGTTGAAGAAACGGACACAAATCGCACAGCCCGTACCGATGAAACTGTATCTAAGTTCTGTTCTTTGTCTAACAGATCTATGAATAGAAGACTAACAGATCTACCTGAACATTTTATGCCAAGCTAATAAATTCCCATAATTTACTTAATTGAATTGCTAAAGAATTAGAAAGATTTAGACTCCATTTAGAACCCAAATTATCATGGAATTCATTCACAAATAAAACGAATTTTACAATAAAATTTAGTTGAATATGAATTCTCATGTATGATCTAACGTACATATAAAACTATAAAATTAAAATGCATCCTTATATTTGGAACAAATAAAATTAAATTCAATATTTATTTTCCTAAATTATCCCTATTTAATAATTTGTTGGAATAGTGATTTGAGAATTGTGTGTTAATTATATTCTAAATCATATTTAATTATATTAATTATAATTTAATAAATTTTTTAATCCATAATATTATGATTATGTTTACTTATATTATTAAATAATAATATATATTGATTATAATATAAATAGTTTATATTCTTGATATAAATTATAATAAAATTATTATATAAATTAATATTAAGATTAATGATATGATATAATTATAATTAATAATATTTAATAATAAAAATTGTTATTACAATATGATATTATTATTTAATACTAATGGTAACATTATTTAGTAACATTATAATATATGTTATTATATTATTTATTATTTAATAATATTAACATTATATATTAGGGCACGTTTGGTTTGTGGGTACGGGGATAGAGGAATAGGAATGAAAACCCCCCATTCCTATTCCACGTGTTTTCATTCCCATTGTTATTCCCTTAGGAGTAACAAACCTAAGGTAGTGTTTGATAGAAAAATATTATCCATGGGATAGAGTTTGTCCCCTAGCTATCCCTAGGGATATCTCTTGGCTATCCCATTGATTATATCAAATGCAAAAAGGTAAATCCATAGGATAACTTTTTTTTACTCTTATTTGGAGGGATAACCAGCTATTCCTGCATTCTCTAGGGAATAAATTGAGGGGATATCCCATGGTTAATCCATGGATTATCCCTTTGGTTAACTTTATTCCCAGCTATCCTTATAGTTATGGCTTTTGGGGATAAGAGGGGATATCCCCTCTTATCCCCTATTTCAAACACTACCTAAGTTTTAAGAGATTAGCATTCCATCCAACCCCCTGTGAGTCGTTCCCATTCCTGCTTGAACTTTCAGTCTCTAAAGTCTGCCCTTAATGAAGGCATACAAAGCATTGCCTTTCTTCTTCTCTTTCTCATTTCTCTCTTTACCATGGATGTTGAACCAACTCCATTATTGTTGCCATTACTGATGATGCGCCACCCCTTAGAGGTGGTGGATGTGGTGCTTGAGAGACAATAGTCCCTGCCCTCAAGATCCTCCATGTTGCCCTCTGATCACTACAATGTCCTATGCCTCTAGCTCTTTTTCCTTTCCTCCTTTGTTCAACGTTAGTACAGACCTGCCGTCACCCTCATTTGAACAAGTTCTTGTCCTCCTCTGCCATTGCAATCACTATTGAGGCCTTCAAGTATGTCGCCAACTTTTTTTTTGCTTCCTCTTTGACTGTGCTTGGAGGCATGACTTTGACCTCTTTCTTTACCTTGCAAAAAAGGAGGTCTCGCCGCAATGATGGACTAATGGAAATGTTCTGAACTACTTGCACCATTTATCATCTTCTACATTTATGCTGAAAATATTGATTCCCGTTCTCTTTGTTGTGTACGTAAAGTAAACCAAACACAGATAATGAGAATTGAATGTAATTTACGTAATTCACATTTTAATTTTTATGCAAACCATGTATGGATACGAAAAGCAGAATAGCATACCCATTCACTTGAAAATAAAATCTGATTCTCATTCAGCCTCATACCTATAAACCAAACGAGCTATTAGTATAATAATATTATTATTATATAATTTATGATAATATCATAATATATGATGATACTATAAATATATTGCAATTATAATAATATAAATTATATTATAGAGTATTATAATAATTATTAATATAATAATGGTATCATAAATTAAAAGCATTATTTCTGGTCAAGAATTATTAATCATTGATACAAAATTTTATCCGAAAAAAAGTTATTTCCTACATTCCGTAAAATTTATTTGCAAATGCTATTAAAATTAATAAAATTGACAATAAGAAGAAGTAATTACATGGTTTAATAAAGAGAATTTCAAATCCATAGTTTCTTATGTTCCTAATATATATATAGGAAAACATGGGTTTATAAATGAATTTAATAAAAAAAAATTATGGAATTCATTTGTTTGTGTTATGTGACGCGATCTTAACCTGCAGGCCACTGTTGGAATGTCGTCGCTGATGAACTTGGCCCCACAGAAGGCTGTGGTGGCCGAGACAGGCCAAGTCGTGGACGCCCAGGATGTGAGGATCAACACCATCCTCGCCGTGAAAGCCGGAGAAGTCGTCCCAATCGATGGTGTGGTAGTTGATGGGAGGAGTGAAGTTGATGAGAGAAGCCTAACAGGAGAGTCCTTCCCTGTTGCCAAGCAAGCCCAGTCCCCGGTCTGGGCTGGCACACTCAATATAGATGGTATCCTCCCTTGTATATTATTTTATCCTCCCATGGGCATCATCAACTTGTTCGATCCATCATGACTTGGTAGGGGCATTGCAGGTTACATCAGTGTGAGGACTACTGCTTTGGCTGAGAACTCTACAGTGGCCAAAATGGCAAGGCTGGTGGAAGAAGCCCAGAACAGCAGGTCCAAGACCCAGAGATTGATAGATTCTTGTGCCAAGTATTACACCCCTGGTCAGTAAAGCTTCAAAACCAAATGCTCCCTACCAATATAATGCCAGTTTCAACCAATTAAACAAGAGATGAACTTGAACATTATATTTGGAAGGTGATGGCAGCAAGCAGAAATAAGTGCCAACACAAATATAACACTGTTAATTAGCTTTAAACTGGCATTAAGCATATGCTGCTCGAATTTTTCATCAACTGAGCCTGGCATCTAATTACATGATATTTGATTCGTTTTCTTCCAATGCACACTGCAGCTGTGGTGATAGCGGCAGCAGGCGTTGCAGTGATTCCTTTTATAACAAGGGTCCATAATCCCAAGCATTGGTTCCAGTTAGCATTGGTTCTTCTTGTGAGTGCCTGCCCATGTGCACTGGTGCTATCCACTCCTGTTGCAACCTTCTGTGCACTCCTGAAAGCAGCAAGGACAGGGCTTCTCGTCAAAGGAGGGGATGTTCTTGAAACCATGGCCAAGATTAAAGTAGTGGCTTTTGACAAGACAGGGACCATCACAAGAGGAGAATTTGCTGTGGTTGAGTTTTGTTCGGTCAACAATGAAGTCACCCTGCATGAACTTCTTTACTGGTAATAGTTGGCTACATAATTGTTTTTGAATTGAGTTAAAGTTTTGATACATTGAAAAGACCTAGTCTAGAAATTACCATGATCTATTTGTACATAAGAAGTAAAATATAGCTAGCTTGCTCTCTTATATCCCACCTTGAATCCTAGTACAGTTATCTTATCGAAAAGGAGAAATATTGGAAGCTCTTCCAATGTATCTTTTGAGATAAGGATAATCCTCCAATGTTAATTGACAGAGAAATTCCTACCCCATTGACAAGTATAATATTAATATGTGAAATTGTGCAAATCTTCTTCCTCTTCTAGTTTTGTTCTAGCACAGTTTTTAGGCATTTTGCTTCACATTTGAGACATAGAATTTTGCAGTTTATTGGAAACTGGATTGAATGTGGCACTTTTCCAGGGTTTCAAGCGTTGAAAGTAAATCAAGCCACCCAATGGCAGAAGCACTTGTTGATTATGCTCGGTCAAATTCCATTGAACCAAAACCAGACTGTGTGAGAGAATTCCACATCTATCCTGGAGAGGGAATTTGTGGAGAAATAGATGGAAAAACAATTTATGTTGGAAACAAAAGAATCGCAGCAAGGGCATCATGTGAGACAGGTAAGGATATCTATTCCATCAGCAAATTCTGAGCAACTGACCTATTTGTTTTGATTATTCTCCACCAATTCAATATCTTGAATTCCTGACAAAAATCCTCTTTGAATATCCAAGTTTGTGGAATTTATATTGAAATCTACAATACAACTAGAATGAGATTTTAAACAGCAAATTATGTGTTTTATTAATAAGAATAATATTTACAAGGGCGAAGAATATGCAAAGAGAAAGTTAAACGGAAGAGGGAAAAGATGGGAGATGGGAAGACTTTTAAGGGATGAGTGGGCTTCTTTGTGGGCCCTTTTGTTTAAGAGACATTCTTGAGATTCATAGGCAAAAGGATTTTACAAATAATAGCATTTACAGAAGGGGATGATACAGAAAAGATTATACAGTTTCGCTCTTTCCAGATGTTCCACTAAAAAGATAAGGCTAGTTGGTCTCAAGCCGTTCTCATAGAAGACAGAATAGAGCTACTCCTCCAAAAGGGCCTCATATGGTACAAGTCATGAGATAGAAGAGAAATGAACTCGATCAAGAAGCTGAGACCAAAATGATCATTGCAAAGGGGCACGAGAGGAGCAAGTGAGAGAGAATCTCTGGTAAGGCACCGCACATCGAGCATCCAAAACTGATCCAATATCCTTTCTTAACAAGGTGATCCTTAGCCTGCAGTCTGTCTCAAAGGACAAGCCAGGCAAAAATCTTAATCTTTCCAGAATTGCTGCTTTCCAGACAACCTTGTGACCGTAAGACCCTATCATTGTTAAGGAATTGTAGAAGGAATTCACAGGGTAGGATTCATGTTTTGCTAGTTTTTAGATGGGGATGTCTTCCTCCACAGAAGGTCTCACAACTTCTAGAATAGATTCGAGATCCGCCAACTAATCACGCTGAATTCTAGAGAGAGGCCTAAAAGATTTAATGATCCATTTTTGGTTCCTTGTTCTAGAAGGAGACAAGGGCATTAGATTTGAAGCAAGTGCTAAACAAATTAAGAAAGAGGGAGCACAAAGGAATGTCACCCATCCACAAGTCCTCCTGAAATCTGATAGAAGATCCTTCACTCAACCTGAAGGAACTGCAATTTTAAAAGCCACTAAGATCATCCTGAGTAATGCCTTTCCAAGTCGTAGAGGTAGATATCGGGGCTTTTTTATCCTGATCACAAACTTCTTTTTGGAGTGTTAGCAACCTTTATACTTCCATAGGCTAGAGTGATAATGAAAGATAGCTTTCTAAACCCGCCTTGCCAATAGGACCTTGTTGAAGATATCTAGGTCTTTTACACCTAGACCTCCTTCCTTCTTTGATTTACAAACCGTCTCCCTATTAACTAAGCAGTGAAATCCATGAATTAAATTTTTTACCTTTCCATAGAAAGACTTTTTTGTATCTGTCAATCTTAAAGCGAACCCACTTTGGAAGTAAGAAGATTGACATAGAGTAAGTAGGAAGGACGGAAAGCACCGCATTGATGAGGGTAAGCCTGCCTCTAAAAGATCACTTCTCTTTCCAAGTTACTAATTTGGACCAGAACTTACCAAAAAGGAAACTAAGCCTATTTCAGAATCTTCCTGTTGCTTAGGGAGAGGCCTAGATAAGTGAAGGGCAAGGAGCCTCGCCTCTCTTACAATTGAGGAAGGAAATAAATCTCGTTTCTTTTGAACTGGATATATTAAGGTTAATTACTGAGATTTTGTGAAAGTTGACTCTTAGACCCATTGCCACTTGAGTCCCAAATAGCTTTGATAGATAAAAGAGAAAGGTAGAATTTCTAATAATGCTATCACCACATAAACAAGGTACCAATGGATGACAATTATGGTTTAAGAGATAGGTAAGAGGTTCAATCTATCTTATTTGCCAAGGTCTTTATGTTAGGGCCTGGTATGATGCTATCAAGGCCCAGGTTAGCTAACCTGTGTTGGGCTGAGTGTGGTCCAAGGATTGAATTTAATCAAGTCATGGGTATACACTGACTTGAGAATTAGTTTAATCTCATTGGGTTAGTCTATGGAAGTTTTGTTGAGTTTGGGCCTGGCCCACTTAATGGATGTATTTAAACTCTAGTTTCTAGGGTTTGGATGGAATAGAACATATTCTTTTCTTCCAAGAACTCTATCTCAGCTACCTCCTCATCTTCTCTCTCTTCTCCCCCTTTCTTCCTCCCTTCTCCGTGTTCATGAGACGCTGTAGGAGAAACGGCTGAAGGAACAAAGTCTTCATGGGCTTCGTGGGTCCCAGCGGAAGCTCTTGGAGAGCGTGGGCCGAGGAAGTCACGTACAATGGGAGGAATTAGTGGGGCGAAAGAGAGCGGGCGTAAGGCGTGAGGAATGCATGGTTCGTGAGTGGAGACGGTGAAGACGTGAGCGGCCCTGCCGAGGAAGTCACATACAATGGGAGGAATTAGTGGGGGGAGAGAAGAAGGGAGGGGAGGCTCCAGCCAAGCAAAGAAAAAGATTAAAATAATTCTTTAGAAAAGGGGTTGTGTTTCAAATCTATAACCAAGGGGTTCGAGGGCAAGCGTATTACCACTGCACCAATCTGATCGTTCGCAACAAAGGGTGAAAGCTCAGGATACTTCTTCAGCGAGGTTGATCCCACTGTGGTTTTCATCAATGACTAAACCCCAACACTTTAAACGTAAGGAATGTCATGAGCCTGTGATACAGTGAAACCTTAATGTGGCTAAAACATTGTCTTTGAACCGTTGCTTTATCATGGCACCTGGATTGGCAGATGTTACTAGCTCAGCATGTCTGACCAAAAAATGAAAGAACAAAGACATGAAACATTATTCCAACTAGCTACTAATTTCTATATTACTCAAATTATAACTATTGCATTTCATTAAAAGATCTGTGTTCTGTATACGTCTGAACATCTCTAATAGCACTGTTATAGGACAGAAGCCTAGAACATGTTCCTTTGACTTGACCCATTTTCACACCGGCTTAAACTAGAATTTCTGTGACACTTGGCCTTGAATTTTTAGTTCCAGAATTGGACATGAAGGACGGAGTTACTGTGGGGTATGTCTTCTCTGGTAGCATACCAGTAGGAGTATTTACTCTCTCAGATACCTGCCGGACTGGGGCTGCAGAAGCAATCAAGGAGTTGAAATCGCTTAGTGTAAAAACTGCAATGCTCACTGGAGACAGCACTGCAGCAGCCATGCATGCCCAGAATCAGGTATTTCAAATGTATGTTTAATATGTGAAAAAGATAAAAATTTACTACATAAAGCTTATGAGAGTAAGGTTACCCATGTAGAAGTCTGAATGAAGTTTCAAGCTATTATCCTTTTATGATTTCTACGTTCTTGAGCAATGTTACAATCCTACAGTCCTTGTAATGATATTGTTGCTGTTTGATAGCTAGGACATGCCATAGAGGATATTCATGCGGAACTTCTACCAGAAGACAAAGTGCGTATCATCAATGACCTGAAGACTAGAGAAGGATTTATAGCAATGGTTGGAGATGGGATGAATGATGCACCTGCATTGGCCATGGCTGATGTGGGGATCTCAATGGGCATATCAGGTTCTGCAGTGGCAATGGAGACCAGCCACATTACCCTCATGTCAAATGATGTCCGGAAGATCCCAAAAGCCATCCGACTTGCAAGGAAGACACATATCAAGATCATAGGGAATATTATCTTCTCCATGATCACTAAAATCGCCATCCTTGCACTGGCTTTTGCTGGCCATCCACTTCTCTGGGCAGCTGTGCTAGCTGATGTTGGCACATGCCTAATTGTGATATTGAACAGCATGATGTTGTTACCAACAAGAACCCGGAAGGAGAAGAAATGCTGTGGTTCTTCACACAAATCACTTGTGCAAAGGCCTCCATGCATGGACCACTGTGCCAAAGGTGCATGCGAATCTGCAAGCACTTGTGGACAATTAAATAGTTCAAGTTGCCTGGATGAGCATAGCTGCCATGACCACAATGAGGAAGAAGAAGTAAGAATGCACAGCAATTGTGAGAAACAAGACTGTCACAAGGAATCACCAAGTCATTCTCATTGTTGTCAGGAACCAATCACACCCACCATGAATGCAGGCCAAGAGCACTCGATTTCAATCACTCCTGCATTGGAACATCATGATGATCATCACTTGGAGAAAGAGCACTCTAAGAGCCATGCTGCATGCAAGCACAAACACAATGTCAGAGAACATTGCAGAAGCCATGCCACATGTGTGAATCAGCATTTAGACATTGATTCCTCAAAGGTGTCTTCAAACATTTGCAGCAAGACAAACAAGAATGACGCAGGTAAGTGCTGCAACAGTGATTCGAAAGGATGCAAGAGGGAAGATGGTTGCTCATCTTCACAAGAGATCAGGAGAGAGATTGGTGGGTGTTGTAGGAGCTACATGAAGGAATGTGGAAAGAAAGACGGCTGTTGCGGAGGCATTATGGTACCCGAGATCGTTACAGAGTAGGAGCTGAAGCATCAAGTAGTTACCTCAGTACCCCAACAGAAGAAAGAAAAGGGATAATAATGCTACTTGGACTAAATAGCTGCCAGACAATTTTAGATACTTATCCTTGTAAGCAATTAGACTTGAGTACACTTATTGATCCCCATCCGCCATAGGAGACTATAAGGCTGGTAACTTATTGTTTCCTTTGGATGGAAAAAGGATCACATATGCTTCAATGTAAAAAGATATATGTGGGAGCTTGGTTGCAAGATTTTGTTTGCTAGCATGATGCATAAAACCTAGTCTTCTACTTTTAACCAACCAATGCAGGGTAACATGCCATTTATTTTTGGTGACAGATCGGAAGAAGCCTACAACTGCAATCTTCAACAAGGAAATGTGTGGTAGGTTCGTTCTGTTAAATAAAAGGACTTGCGACATCAAAAAAACAAGACAAACCAAATCAATCCTATTGTAGCATGAAGTGCTCTGATACCACATGCTGTAGCAAAAGGCTTTTGAGGATCAAATACTAACGAGGAAGATAAAAGGGTAAAACAAAGTAACAGAGCAAACACCAAGGGATTCATGTGGTTGAGAAAGAAAAGCAGATATTTTACCATCGAAATCAAAATTAAAGATTACGAAGGTTGTTCTTCGCTGGACTCTGGAATTATTTGGATCTCTTTTTTATCAGAAATTCTCTCTTTTAAATCTCTAATCCCGCATCCATCCAACAAGGTCTCTCCTGAACTCTTGCAATAATTCTTTCCCAAGATTTTTTCTAATGAAAGCCAGTGTTACATATATTTATATAAAAAATATACAGCATTTTATATGAACTAGATCTCAAGTTTTATAAGAATATGAAAATATGTTCTTTGTCTTATGAATTCTATGCCTGCACGAACTAGGAATGGATAGGGAAAAAAAAAATCTTTTCTTATTGAGCTTATGAATTTCAAGACAAATTCTAGAAAAAATGAAATCAACTTTTCAAATGTTGAAGATGGGATATGAGATGGTGCTAAACACTGAAGTTCTTTGTTTTTTATTCTTTTTTTTTTTTTTTTTTGAGAGAGAGAGAGAGGGAGAGAAACACGAAATAACTTTATCTACCATAAAAGAGGACTGAACGCCATGAGGAAGTGATTCACAGTAAGAGAACAAACACTCTGGTTTCTCTAAGGGGCTTCAATTTGGGCTCCCAGAGCATGCACTTATTGTTGGCACAGTAAAAGTTGAAGCACTTAATTTGAGAACTCAGAAAACAAATGCCAACTAATTGTAATTAAAAGATATTTCGAGCTAAATTCTTGCATGTTCTAGCAGATAAAATTAAACACCACATGTTAACTGAAATAACCTGGTTTCCATGGAGACTTATTTGTCATGTTTCTCTGAAACTCATCTTTTTGTCTGGGTTAATTGAAACCTGTGATTATTTCAAGTATGACCCTCAAACGTTTATAAATTGTTTTCTACAGTATTATTCACTAGAACATGAAAAGGTCCTTCACTGCTAGCACTCTCTCATAAAGCACCAAGAAATGCTCTTCTATCAAAGATCTCTTTTAGAAGATGAAAAATCATCACTCCGTTGAAGCAAAAGGAACCATAAAACTAACAGTGGAAAGATGAAAAAGAAAAAGAAAAAAAAAAATGTTAAGCCCTTGATCCTTGCGTCATTTTTGTCCTCATATCCCAAGGGTGTACTTGGATCAGATGCGGGTAGGATTCTGTTAAAAACCAATATTTGAAAGTACTAAGATTTGGACCTAGACATGAAATGACTTGCATATTGGATTGGATTCAATTTGGGTGAAGTTATGTCTGCACTGAAAGATCTTAATTTACTTGTGCCAAATGTGGGCCTGTCAGTTTTGGACAAAATCCATTTTTTCCCCCCAAAGTCATTAAGGATTCACTTCTTCTATTAAACCAAATCTAAACCAGTCCAGAATCAGTAAGTATTTGGTGCAAATCAAGCCACTAGTCTCTTATTTCCACTATGACCTAATAACTTGCTGTTCTTTTTTTTCCAAACGAACTTTTGTAATTCATATGTCTCTTTCAAGTCTTATGATCTTTAGCTTTCTTTGCAGTTGTCCTGGCTTCTCAAGTCCTTCATCACTCCATACACGATTATGTTAGGGTTTTAAGATTATACATATGTAATTAAAATGCTAAATAATAATAAAATAAGATCTGATAACGGTTTATGTCACCGTGTGAAAGCTGCAGAAATCCAAGAGATTTAGGTCTTCTTCTTCTTGCTCCTTCTTTAGGTGGTATTTTTGATGAAAAAAATTAATAGCAGATATAAGGAGAGAAGATAGGACTTAGCCTATTTATAATGAATTCTGATAGGCCTTCTCATTACGGGCACTATTAGACTTCAAGCTCACATACACCGCCAATTACATCACTCAACAAATGTGCGCTCAAATCCAAACCTTATAGATCATAAATATATCAATATTAGGGCCATCCCACTTTTATCATTAGACCAAAATTTGTTCCATCGGTTTTGCAAATTTAAAATCTCTAACAATTAATAGTAACTCATGCATAAAAAATTTCTAACAAATTACTCATGACTTACCATAGTTTCATATAGTCACAATATATTGCAGTCTTGGTCATTGTTCCTCTGAAGTCATATTGTTATTCTCTCCTTTAGTTATATTTGTCTCACAATAATGGATTTTCAAAATGCCCTGCAACAAGTATGGCTTTGAGCTCACATCAGAATCAGAAAATGTTTAACTTTTTTTTTTTTTTTGGTCATTCCAATCTCCAAGCACAGTCTATCTTCAGAAATTTTGACTTTGCATTGATATCCTGCATATCTTAACAATTACATTATGATTTTTTACTTCTAAATAAAAAAAGATAGGAAATTAGCTTCCCTCAAATCAATGGTAGAATATGCCTGTTTCAATTATGAAAAAGAAAAAAGGGGGAAAAAAGAGAAATTTTTTTCATTGCATTTTTGCATGGAGAATATTTAGAATATTAAAGACTTTCAAAGACCACTTAACAAAAAAAAAAACACTACAGAGAAATGTTCAGTTAAATTTTCTTATAATTATTCATAGCAATGTTTAAATAGGAGAAAGGAGCATTATTCCAGCAACACTGCTCAATCCTTCACAAACACCGCCAACATCATCGCCATCGTGATCATAGTTGACCATGACCAGCATTACCATTACACCATCACCAATTTTGCTGCTGCACTGCACCATCATTGGCATTGATTACTTTCTGTATACTTTGATGCTACCAGACAATTAAATTTCAATGTTCTTTAATTTTTCTCATTCCTAATAATTTTCTCTCTCTCCTTTCTTTGATCAGATGCAATCAATCAGATGCAACCTAAAAGTTTAATTTGTCAAATTTCTAGGAGCTCATGAGCTAGCTCTGTATTTTTTGAAAGAGGAAATGCCTCAAGTGCTAAGAGCCTTTTATTATCAACCATGACCCAATGGTCTGAACCTGATCACACTTAAAGCTGCAGTAAAATTTTCTGGACACAATGCCAAGAACTAGGGCAACCTATCGACTTTGTCCATCATCAGAATTAGCTCCCCACTTCAGGTAGGTGGCAGATTAAAGCAGGTGGCCATAGTTTCATCACATTAGTACAAGATAAAAAGCTTTATATAATGAAAATGAAAACAAAGATGTGTTTACTTAGGACAGCTACTTAACAATAAGCATGACTGGTAAACTACTTTTGAGAAAACCAGTGTTCTTCACTATAATACCTAAGCCTATCTGCTAATTTAATTAATCTGTTACCAAATTGAATTCATGTAGCTTAAAAACTCAAGTATAAATTAATTAGTAGTTTCGATGTGAGACTATTCATGCATAAAGGTGTTACAAATCATACGTTATAAGTGTTCATTAAATTTTGTGCATCCAGATTAGCTTGGATACTAATTATAACACTTCAAACCTATCCACTGGCCTAATTAATTTATTATCGGATCGATTCTATGTGGCTTTTAAAGCTCAAATACAAGTTAATTAGTAGCAAAAACTTGAGCCATAACTATTCAAATCATTTTTTTTCATCTGATATAAGATAATTTATGCATGAAGGTATTACAATGATATTTTCTAGATTTGGTTGCCATGAAGAAGACGTGGTGCATTAGTTGGCAACCCTTTTTATGTGATAAGATACTCCACAACATGAGGGTGTAAATGCTGGACAAGTTCTATGGATACCCTAAACGACATGGATCAACTTGGGTTCATGGAGGCCAAGGGAACAAATCACACTAAAGATTGTTGATTGCAACTTGGTTGGATAGAATCATATTCCTTTCTAAAGATTAAGAAATTCCAAGGCCACTTTGCCCACCATATCTTTATAGCAAAAGGAAAGGATCCGTCTTCTTCCCCTTGCCAACAAGTCAACCTCCATGAAAAAGGTATGCATCTCACTGGCCCTTTCTAGTGTCAAAGGCCACTAAAACAAGATGGCATATGGAATCAACCAGCCAAAGGGTGGCAGGTACATCAAAAATCCCAGTATTCCAACAGAACCGAAATATCCAATGGCATTGGACAATCCAGGTAGGACCATCGTTTATAACCTGAAAGCCCAAGAGCACAGTGAGACAAAAAGAATCACTTGGTCAGTTGGCCTAAATTTTATCAGATATGACATATAAATGTTAACTTTTTCTTTTTCATTTTCCATGCTAATCTTGGTTATGCCAATAAAACCATGATAGCCACAGCATCTCAACATCTGGCTTGAAGACCCCTCACCATAACCACAACAAACACTCTTTTTGTGCTCCCAGTCCCCAAAGAAGGAAGGGTAAAGGGTACTGCAGATATATTAAAAGACTTAGCTTTCAGTTGTATTAGCTTTATTCAAACAATTAGAGAACAAATTACTCTTACTTTGGCTTGTGAAATTTGTGTGTGTTGGTCTGGTATTACCTGATATATTTTTAACAATCAAAATATAATGTAATCCATCATACTTCTACATTTGGAATATGTTTCCTCAAATGCCACCTAAAGTAATTATTTGTTTTTTTCTCTTTTTATTTTATGTTGAGCATGTATAAGACTAGGTATCAGATAACAGAATTTAATGTAATGAATTCCATGATCTAAATGTTGAAGTTATAACAAATTTTTTTGAAGATCTTTACTGAGCGCAAAATGACATGGGATCAAGTTAGTAGAACAAACAATAATTTTGTTTCTAAATAATAGTCTCTCCTCATTTTTGGATTAAAATAAATCTTGATGGGCAATCAAACAACAACATATCAACCTTGCAATTGCTTGCAAGACAGGAATGAGATGTTCTTATTCTATTAGATAAGTTAAAAAGTTGCTAGAGAGCTAATTTGTGCTAGTTATAAGCTAGTTTAAAGTAGATAATTGTTGAAGATGCTTAGTAATGTGTCCAAATTGATGTGTTGCATTGATTCTTTGTGACATTTTGCATTGCACCAATTCTTAGTGATATTTTTGCGCTTTTATATTTTTCTATGGATAATATTTAAATGAAATTAAGAAACAACTATCTTTGGTTAATCAAAAGGTTGTATTATTAACACTTTCTGATGACGCTCAATCACCCCTCCTGGACGTCGGTAACGGAGGCGCTTCTCGAATCCTTGCTTCGCCAGGTTGCCTGCAAAGAAGTTTCGGAACTGGAGGGGGTCTCCGGTGGGACCCTCCGACGGCCAAGTTAGTGACTGAAGTCACAGCTGAAGAAGGGCTCGAGTGAGCCCTGTTTTGTGTGGAAAAAAGGAATCTTCGAGAGGAGGAATCCCTTTTTGAGAGTTGAGATAGCGATTTTGGGGGTTATCGCGCATACCTGTTTGGTGAGTGGATTCACCTTTTTATAGGGGTTGACCCTGGCATAATCACGTGGGGTTGCGTGAGGAGGAGATGTCTGCGAAGTTTAGTTGCGTGAATCTGCGCTGGTTGGTGGGTCCTGTCCTATCACCAGCGGGGCTGTTGGGCAGCGCGCGTCAGAGAGGCGGTTTCTTGAGCCGCTCGGGCTGATCTGGCGGGAACTGGGGAATCCCGTCTTATCAGGGCTGAGCCGGATCGACCCGAGATGGCTGGGGCCAATTCCGCTGGCAAGGGCAGTGCCAGGGCGGGGCTGAATCGACGAACTTGGAGGCGGGACTGGAGACGCCGGGGCCGAGTCGGGCCGGCCTGGGATGGCTTTGGCCGACTCGGCGAGACTGGAGACGCCGGGGCCGAGTCGGGCCGGCCGGGGATGGTCTTGGCTGACTCGGTGGGACGGGAGACACCGGGGCCGAGTCGGGCCGGCTTGGGATGGCCTTGGCTGACTCGGCGGGACTGGAGACGCCGGGGCCGAGTTGGGCCGGCCGGGGATGGCCTTGGCCGATTCGGCGGGACTGGAGACGTAGAGAAAGTATCAGGACCGACTTGCTTAGAGAAGTAGGGGCCGACTAGGAAGATGTCGGGGCCGTCTGCGAAGTGCCGGGGCCGGCTTGGAAGTGCCGGGGCCGCCTAGCTTGGAGGCATAGGGGGCCGGCTAAGAAGATGCCGAGGCCGCTTGGGAAGTGCCGAGGCCGCCTAGCTTGGAGGCGTAGGGGGCCGGCTAGGAGAGTGTCGGGCCCGCCTGGGAAGTGCTGGGGCCGGCTAGGAAGATGCCGGGGCCGCCTGGGAGGTGCCGGGCCTCCTATCTTAGACATGCCGGGGCCGACTGGGAAGTGCCGGGGCCGCGTAGCTTGGACACACCGGGGCCGGCTGGGAAGATGCGGGGGGCGCCTGGGAAGTGCCGGGGCCGCCTGGCTTGGACACGCCGGGGCCTGCTGGAAAGTGTCGGGGCCGCGTAGCTTGGACACGCCGGGGCCGGCTGGGAAGATGCCGGGGGCGCCTGGGAAGTGCCGGAGCCGCCTGGCTTGGAGACGTAGGGGGCCGCCTAGCTTGGAGGTGCCGGCCTTGGAGGTGTGGTCCTTTGAGGCTGGCCTTAGGGGTGCCGGCCTTGGAGGTGTCGGCCTTTAGGGCCGTCGGTCTTGGAGCCGTCGGTCTTGGAGGTGCCGGTCTTTGGGGCCATCGGTCGTGGAGGCATCGGCCTTTGGGGCCGTCGGTCTTGGAGGTATCGGCCTTTGGGGCTGATGGTCTTGGAGGTGTCGGCCTTGGAGGTGCCGGTCTTGGAGCTGTCGGTCTTGGAGGTGCCGGTCTTGGAGGTGCCGGTCTTGGGGCCGTCGGTCATGGAGTCGTCGGTCTTGGAGGTATCAGCCTTTCGGGCTGTCGGTCTTGGAGGTGCCGGTCTTGGAGCTGCCGATCTTGGGGCCGTCGATCATGGAGCCGTCGGTCTTAGAGGTGTCGGCCTTTGGGGCCGTCGGTCTTGGAGGTGCCGGTCTTGGAGCTGCCGGTCTTGGGGCCATCGATCTTTGGGGCCGTCCAAATTTTTTTTTTTTTCATGGGATGAACTGGCCCCATCACTTTCTTTCCTATGCATTGTACATGTGAATGTAATATGCCCAATACTAATATTATTAATAAAAAATAAAATATAACAAAAAATAAATATAATTATATACAAC
Source organism: Calamus simplicifolius (assembly GCA_900491605.1). Lineage (NCBI taxonomy): Eukaryota > Viridiplantae > Streptophyta > Magnoliopsida > Arecales > Arecaceae > Calamus > Calamus simplicifolius. The sequence goes on from UESW01004406.1 coordinate 799,084, forward strand.
CAATACATATTTAAGAACAATCGTAATTTATAAAATAACTAATAGAAAATATGATATTATTATATTACCATCTTTGTTTTTATAAAAAATAATCTTTTATCACAATAAAAATTATCTAAAACTTGAAGAATATATATATATATATATATATATATCATCACCTTCTTTCCTAAGCTCCCATTAGAAAAAAAAAAAGATAAAAAAATAAAATATTTACAAAATCAATGGTTTTGGAAGGGTATTGCACCAACTTTCCATGTCGATAAATTATTTCCTTCCATGCTCTCCTTTTCTCATTTTATTTCACTTAAAGTAATTTTTAATTATTCATAATTAACTAAAAAGGCATTGCTATTTCATACAACATGCTTCCTTATTTATTTATTTATTTATCTCCTATGATGCGCTTAAAGTCAATATATTTGACCCAATGAGATATGAGCTAGTCAACTCGTTGAAAAAGGTAAATCGGGATATAGAATATGAGAAAATAACATTTCTCAATTTGAAGGCTCACTTAATAATCACCTTCAACAATTGAAATTATATTTGAAGACCTGGGCAATTGTGAGAAGAATAGTAACAGTGGATTCTGATCAAAAGCAAATCCCAAGATTAAACCAAACTATGATTATAGTTGACTATAACTAAAATCAAACAGTAACAATATTCTGCTCTATTTTCCTCAAAAAAATATTCTTCTCTATTATTATAGTTGACCATGCATCACACTAACCCAAATGGCAGAATCCAACCCATGAGCATCCAAAGAAGATGCCTAGTTTCAATAGAGCATACAGTGGCATTCTAAAAGGTAGGATTCTAGAAGGCCTAGCAATAAACTAGAAGGTGATACAAAACCTAGCAACCATGGTCCTGCAAGAGTTTGATTGTAGAAGCCTCCATGCATTGAATCCAGTAATCCACCAAACCAGCGGTTTAAGTCTTGATAGGATGAGAACTGTCCCATCTCGTTCGAAAAGATTCTGAGATTGTTATCAACTATTTCATCCCATTTTATTTTAATTTTAAATAAATTTAATTAATCATAATTTTTTAAAATTTAAATATATTTAAAAATTAATAGAATACTAAAATTAAATAAATATTTTTTAAAAAAATATCAAATAAGTACTAAGATGTCTGACCGAATTAGAATAGAAATAAGACAGAATGAGGCTCTAAACATCTCATTCTATGAAAAAAAAAGTGACGTTACTATTCATATTCAAAAACATTACATGGATTTATTTATTTTTAAATAGTGGAAAAAAAAAAACCTTACCCTAATAGGAGATTAAAAGGTGAAATCTCTCAATTGATTCCACCCCAGATCAGCTGCCAACTTAGGTCCCTTGAATTCTCATCTATTCCTATCAAATTCTATTCCAGTATAATAATAAACACTTTAGAGGCCACTGCACCACATCAATTCAAACGCAAAAGAACACCACCACATGGCCTTTTCCTATGCCTAACCTTTTCTAATGGAAAAAAAAAAAAAAGTAGTCTTAGCATCTGTTCTCTTACTCAATAACAGACCCCCCACAACAGGGCAAAGCAGTGAATGAGAAGAAAAAGGAATCAGATTTAGAATAACACATCTAATTGATTGACTACCCCAGCCTATAAATATGAACCAAGATCAAGTGAGACATATAACAAAAAAACTATGAGAACATAGAGAGATGGGCGAGAGAGGTGCATGGCTAAACATTCTGAGGTTGTTCATCAGAGGGCCACACATGGGGAGGGAGAAAGTGGAATGTAGCCAAGGATGACTTGCCGACATTAACCCATGAGGAGAGACCTTCTAAACCCAGTGCCGGCAGGTTGTCCTTGGTTACATTTGGCTTTCTTCTTCTCATGCAAGGCTGTTGCATGATTCAAAGCACACATTGCTGTGATATTAGAGTTCATGGCATTGCTGGACAAATGAAGCATAATGCTGACAAAACGGTAAGTAGAAATCTATCTTTGATAATTGTTTTCTCTTTCACATGGCGTAAGCTGTTAGACACACATGCATATAGGATACATACCTTTGAATAATATAAGACCATATGCATATATAAATACATACCTTCGGTTATGCTGATTAAATCAAACAAATTCACACTCTTGATGAATCGAAGGAGTCCTCCTTGTAACAAACTTCTAGCACATTTATGCTTATTTTTTTAAAAGGATCTTCTAACATATGCAAACCCTTATGCTATATAAGATGGATTTATTCACAGGCTTGTTTCTTTGCTAGGCTAGGAACACTTTATATAGGCTTCCAAGAGTAACCCAAAAGCCTTCTTTCATCATAAAGGTCATTAATGCTACAATTAATTTCAAGTAATACAAAAGTCTTTCATCATAATGGCTATCAATGAAAAGCAATTCAAAGACCATCTAGATTATTAATGAAAATTATTATCTTAAAATTTAAAAATCAAAAGCCTTTACTTATCCTCACACTTAAATGAGAGCCTTTACATTAACCACTTTAGTAAGACCAAAAGTCTTACATCTAACCACCTTAGAAAGATCAAAGGTCGTACATTAAACCAGAATTTAGTATGCATTAATGTGAACATGTGATACCCTATATTTAATCCCAAATTGGATGGAAGAATATGTTATGTGCTTATAAAAGTATACATTCTAATTAAATCAAACAAATTCACACTCTTGATGAATCGAAGGAGTCGTACTTGTAACAAACTTCTAGCATATTTATGCTTATTTCTTTAAAAGGATCTTTTAACCTATGTAAAGTCTTATGCCATATAGATGGATTTATTCACACGTTTGTTTCTTTGTTAGGCTAGGAACCTTTATATAGGCTTCCAAGAGTAACCCAAAAGCCTTCTTTCATCATAAAGGTCATTAATGCTATAATTAATTCCAAATAATACAAAAGTCTTTCATCATAATGGCTATTAATGAAAAGCAATTCAAAGGCCATCTAGACTATTAATGAAAATTATTATCGTGAAATTTGAAAAACCAAAAGCCTTTACTTATCCTCACACTTAAACGAGAGCTTTCACATTAACCACTTTAGTAAGACCAAAGGTATTATATCTAACCACCTTAGAAAGACCAAAGGTCGTACATTAAATCAGAATTTAGTATGCATTAATGTGAACCTATGATACCCCATATTTAGTCTCAAATTGGATGAAAGAATATGTTATGTGCTTATAACTCAAGTATACGTGCTGATTAAATCAAACAAATTCACACTCTTGATGAATTGAAGGAGTCATCCTTGTAACAAACTTCTAGCACATTTATGCTTATTTCTTTAAAAGGATCTTCTAGCCTATGCAAAGCCTTATGCCATATAAGATGGATTTATTCACAGGCCCGTTTCTTTGCTAGGCTAGGAACCCTTTATGTAGGCTTTCAAGAGTAACCCAAAAGCCTTCTTTCATCATAAAGGTCATTAATGCTACAATTAATTTCAAGTAATACAAAAGTCTTTCATCATAATGGCTATCAATGAAAAGCAATTCAAAGACCATCTAGACTATTAATGAAAATTATTATCTTAAAATTTGAAAAACCAAAAGCCTTTACTTATCCTCACACTTAAATGAAAGCCTTTACATTAACCACTTTAGTAAGACAAAAAGTTTTACATCTAACCACCTTAGAAAGATCAAAGGTCGTACATTAAACCAGAATTTAGTATGCATTAATGTGAACATGTGATACCCTATATTTAATCCCAAATTGGATGGAAGAATATGTTATGTGCTTATAAAAGTATACATGCTAATTAAATCAAACAAATTCACACTCTTGATGAATCGAAGGAGTCGTACTTGTAACAAACTTCTAGCATATTTATGCTTATTTCTTTAAAAGGATCTTCTAACCTATGTAAAGTCTTATGCCATATAAGATGGATTTATTCACACGTTTGTTTCTTTGCTAGGCTAGGAACCTTTATATAGGCTTCCAAGAGTAACCCAAAAGCCTTCTTTCATCATAAAGGTCATTAATGCTATAATTAATTCCAAATAATACAAAAGTCTTTCATCATAATGGCTATTAATGAAAAGCAATTCAAAGGCCATCTAGACTATTAATGAAAATTATTATCGTGAAATTTGAAAAACCAAAAGCCTTTACTTATCCTCACACTTAAATGAGAGCTTTCACATTAACCACTTTAGTAAGACCAAAGGTATTATATCTAACTACCTTAGAAAGACCAAAGGTCGTACATTAAATCAGAATTTCGTATGCATTAATGTGAACCTATGATACCCCATATTTAGTCCCAAATTGGATGAAAGAATATGTTATGTGCTTATAACTCAAGTATACGTGCTGATTAAATCAAACAAATTCACACTCTTGATGAATTGAAGGAGTCATCCTTGTAACAAACTTCTAGCACATTTATGCTTATTTCTTTAAAAGGATCTTCTAGCCTATGCAAAGCCTTATGCCATATAAGATGGATTTATTCACAGGCCCGTTTCTTTGCTAGGCTAGAAACCCTTTATGTAGGCTTTCAAGAGTAACCCAAAAGCCTTCTTTCATCATAAAGGTCATTAATGCTACAATTAATTTCAAGTAATACAAAAGTCTTTCATCATAATGGCTATCAATGAAAAGCAATTCAAAGACCATCTAGACTATTAATGAAAATTATTATTTTAAAATTTGAAAAACCAAAAGCCTTTACTTATCCTCACACTTAAATGAAAGCCTTTACATTAACCACTTTAGTAAGACAAAAAGTTTTACATCTAACCACCTTAGAAAGATCAAAGGTCGTACATTAAACCAGAATTTAGTATGCATTAATGTGAACATGTGATACCCTATATTTAATCCCAAATTGGATGGAAGAATATGTTATGTGCTTATAAAAGTATACATGCTAATTAAATCAAACAAATTCACACTCTTGATGAATCGAAGGAGTCGTACTTGTAACAAACTTCTAGCATATTTATGCTTATTTCTTTAAAAGGATCTTCTAACCTATGTAAAGTCTTATGCCATATAAGATGGATTTATTCACACGTTTGTTTCTTTGCTAGGCTAGGAACCTTTATATAGGCTTCCAAGAGTAACCCAAAAGCCTTCTTTCATCATAAAGGTCATTAATGCTATAATTAATTCCAAATAATACAAAAGTCTTTCATCATAATGGCTATTAATGAAAAGCAATTCAAAGGCCATCTAGACTATTAATGAAAATTATTATCGTGAAATTTGAAAAACCAAAAGCCTTTATCCTCACACTTAAACGAGAGCTTTCACATTAACCACTTTAGTAAGACCAAAGGTATTACATCTAACCACCTTAGAAAGACCAAAGGTCGTACATTAAATTAGAATTTAGTATGCATTAATGTGAACCTATGATACCCCATATTTAGTCCCAAATTGGATGAAAGAATATGTTATGTGCTTATAACTCAAGTATATGCTGATTAAATCAAACAAATTCACACTCTTGATGAATTGAAGGAGTCATCCTTGTAACAAACTTCTAGCACATTTATGCTTATTTCTTTAAAAGGATCTTCTAGCCTATGCAAAGCCTTATGCCATATAAGATGGATTTATTCACAGGCCCGTTTCTTTGCTAGGCTAGGAACCCTTTATGTAGGCTTTCAAGAGTAACCTAAAGCCTTCTTTCATCATAAAGGTCATTAATGCTACAATTAATTTCAAGTAATATAAAAGTCTTTCATCATAATGGCTATTAATGAAAAGCAATTCAAAAGCCATTTAGCTTATTAATAAAAATTATTATCTTAAAATTTAAAAAACCAAAAGACTTTACTTATCCTTAGCTTTACATTAAACACTTTCATAAGACCAAAAGTCTTACATCTAACCGCCTTAAAAAGATCAAAGGTCATACATTAAATCAGAATTTAGTATGCATTAATATGAACTGTGATACCCATATTTAGTCCCAAATTGGATGGAAGAATGTGTGATTAAATCAAACAAATTCACACTCTTGATGGATCGAAGGAGTTGTCCTTGTAACAAACTTCTGGCACATTTATGCTTATTTCTTTAAAAGGATCTTCTAACCTATGCAAAGCCTTAAGCCATATAAGATGGATTTATTCATAGGCTTGTTTCTTTGCTAGGTTAGGAACCCTTTATATAGGCTTCCAAGAGTAATCCAAAAGTCTTCTTTCATCATAAAGGTCATTAATGCTACAATTAATTCCAAGTAATAAAAAAGTCTTTCATCATAATGGCTATTAATGAAAAGCAATTCGAAGGCCATCTAGACTATTAATGAAAATTATTATCTTAAAATTTGAAAAACCAAAAGCCTTTACTTATCCTCACACTTAAACGAGAGCCTTTACATTAACCACTTTAGTAAGACCAAAAGTCTTACATCCAACAACCTTAGAAAGACCAAAGGTCGTACATTAAATCAGAATTTAATATGCATTAATATGAACTTGTGATACCACATATTTAGTCCCAAATTGGATGGAAGAATGTATTATGTGCTTATAACTCAAGTATACTTGCTACCCATTAACTTTCACTCGAGTTTTTGGGCCACATGGTTTTGGTCCGCTAATAAAATTAATTGGGCTAACGGGTAGGCTTTGAGCATTACAAATGGTATTATAGCCGATCTAAGTGTGCGAAAGTTGATGGTTGGGCATGAGGAAAGGGCTACCGTGGAGCCACCCTTGTAGCACCAATGATCCAACTTGGGTAGATTTTGGCTAGCTTGTGGCATGCGACGAGAACGTCACATTATAAGATAGAAAGATTGTGATACCCCATATTTAGTTCCATATTGGATGAAGAGGAATATGTTATGTGCTCATAACTCAAGTCCACTTGCTATCCATTAACTTTCACTCGAGTTTTGGGCCACATGGTTTTAACACACTAACGAAGTTAATTAGGCTAGCGGATGGGATTGGAGCGTTACAGAACCACCTTAGGAGGACCAAAAGTCTTATATAAGCTGGTCAGATCAAAAACACTGCAACGACAACCGTTTGTCATAACATTGATCACTTTTGTTGATGTTGTCATAGATATAGTAGCAATAAGACGATTCATTTTTCTTTCTTTTCAAATATTTGGTTATGAAATTCGACAAGAATTTCACAACCATGGTGCAAGAATAACCACTTGTTTTGGAAAAAAAAAGTTGAAACCATTTCTGTAGCATAAAGATGAGTTTCTTTCTTTCTTTTTTTGTTTTGTTCAAGCAGTCAAGGGAGACTAATTAAAAAAGAAAATAAAAATGACTTCGAGCCATTGTATTTATTATGAGACACATTTTATTGATGCAGGGTCATGGTGATGCGATGAGGATATATCATCACCTATGGACTATGTCAAAACCTATTGGAAATATACATTACCAATTATCATAAAAAAGGGGCACATCAATCATAAAGGGAGCATTGGTGGATAGTTGTAATAAAATTTTGACTTGTACATGTAGCTTTTCCCCATTATTTCCAAGTTTTAATTATAATTTTGAAATAAAAGAAAAAAAAGGGGGAAAAAAAAGGAGGACTTGCTACGTGACTTAACAGGTAAGTGATTTTTCACCTTGAAGCAAGAACTAAGTTAATTAAAATATATTTATTGATATTGATGGGGGAGTGATGAGGAACTTGGGAGAATAGATAATTATTCTTTAAATTTTATTATAAAGTAATAATTCCTGTAGGATGAGACTGAAACCTTTTAAATTGATATTGTATGAAGATAAGAAAAGTATAAGCAAAACTGTTCACTAAGTATGTTTCCAAAAATGAAGTGGATACAGGATAATAAGATGGGGATTAAGAAGTGGATATGGGATACAAGTTGGGGATTAACTCCACTTGGTTAACAAAAATTATAAAATATAATCATATATGTTGTACGTATATTTATCAAAAAGATGCAAAGAATAACGCTTAAAGTACCTAACCAGTTGATGTTTAAAAAGACCTTGGTTATTCTATATCATAGTTTAGAACCTATCGCCACCATGCTTTTAGTGATATGTGGGTGGTGCCATAATTTATAAAAGGTTTAATGGCATAAGGAAGTAGTTTTAGAGAGTGGAAGGCTTTAACGTAGAATGGTAAGATTGAAGGCTGATTTCAAAGAAGGATCTCATAAAGTATCAAAGGTGAATTCTAATTTAGAACTATTGGGCTTTGTAGAGCTTTACTTAAAGGTTAACGTGGTTTATTTATGCATAAACTTAGCTTATCCTAGCCTTCAATCCTACCTTCTAGGCTCAAGTCTAGCTTTTTACTTGGGTTGAATCCTCAAAACAAGCCTTAAATTTTTAATTTTTTTAAAATATTAAGAAATATTAAATATAACAATTATATTGCCAATAATCTATATCATGTCTATTACTCCATTGAGTTTAATGTCGATTATGATTGTTAATTAGGATTGAAAGTGGGCTTGAGTTGGCTCAAGGTCCATCGAGTCGGGCTTGGATTGAGGTTTTCTGAACTTCGGACCATGTTTGGACTCAAAATTGAGCCCCATATTAATTTCGAGCTAGGGTTAAGTAAGCCCCAGCTTAGCTCATTATGAAGCCCGAATCAGATCCAATGATGCTGGATTAATTGAACATTCATATAATTTTAATTTATATAAAATTGAATACATGTATTTATTGTCTAAATAAATAACTATTTTATATATGCTTTAATCTAGTCTAAGCAAATAACTTGTATATTTAATTTTATAAAATAAATTACCAAAATTGGGCCAACCCGGTGTTTGGCCGAACTTGACTAATTTGGATTGGCCCAATGGGTTTTAAGCTAAGCTTAGGCTTGGGCTCGGGTTGGGCTTTGATCCGAGTTAGCCAAAAATTTTGAACCTTGGCTCAGCTCGAAATTTGCTATGCTTTAGCAATAGCTTGGCCTGATCCTGTCCAATCCACTTTGAGCCCTATTGTCAATTAAGTTTCTAAATAAATGAATCAAATATAAAATAATAAATCTTAACAATAACAGACTACAAAAATTTTGAGCTAGATCAAGCTTGGGCTAAGCTTTAATCAAGTGTAGGCATGGACCATCTCTTAAATAAATTTATTTTCCAAGCTTGGACTAGATCGTTCAGTCTTAAATTTTGGTTCAAGGCCTTCTAAAATGTTGGAGGCTTAAGTGGAAAGGAGCCAGGTTCAAGGTTTAATCCAATCATTTGTTGTTATTGCCATATTATGCACTAGCCTTTTTTTTTTTATTTAAAATTCAATAAATATATTAAAATATTATAGTCAGCTGGAAATAGTACCATTACTATAGGGAAAAAGGGTAAAAAATTTCAAAAAAATAATGAAAACAAGTGGTAGGCCGTCGGTGATGCGAGCGATGTTGGGAGGCCGAACGTTGCTACATGGTTTTTTTTTTTTTTTACAAACGGGCGATCATATAAGTCTCGTGTGAGTCAGTCCAGATACATCAGAGAACAAAATATGCTGAAAAAGAATTGGACAATGATCTCCAGGCCTTCAAATTCATGAACCTGTATGCTGAGCCATAGAGGTAGCGGTCCAATTTATCATCGTATTAGTTTTATATATATATAATGATCAAAAGAGCCCTAGTCACTTACTTAGAATTGATCAAATATCCCTCGGAATTGATTAGAGGAACCTCAAAACAATTTGGTTTAAATGATTTCCACCAACCTCAGCTACCATTGCCTTTTCATCAAGCTTGAAGCAATCCAACACCCGCCCTCGGTGGCAGTCGTTTTTCATGGTCCGTCTGGAAACTCACCGACGGTGACCAGATTCGCCTGGCGGGTAGTTGGTTATCCTACTTGCGGTACCTTTGCTCCTCCCTTTTTTTTCTCTTGGACTCCAGCGAGCCCGCCATCTCTCGCTCACCTACCCTCTCGTCATCTTCCACAACGACCGCACGATGGCCATCAAGCGTTCCGTTTCCTTTCCCGCTCAAACAGACGTTCTTCCACCAGCCGGTTTGGAGATCAGCGACGCTTTGTTACCGGACCGTAACCCGATCTCCATCCGAGGCCCGACCTCGCCGAGATTTTATCGGTCCATTACCCCGACGGCATGCGGGGCCCAGCAAAATAAAAGTCTTATCCTTTAGATGATCGTATAAAATTGTCTAAGCGGAGGATTATCTGCCGTCCATTCCGCACACGAGGTCTGGTTCAACGGCAGAGCATAGGCCACATGTCGGATATTTTATTCGACGAATTGGAAGGTTGGTCGCACGGCAACCCGCGCTTCTGGGTTGCGAAGGGAGCCGGGCGGTCCCCAAGTGCGGCCCGCCACGTGTCGGTATCTAGCACAGCGATTTCCTGGTTTCGGTTGACACGTGGCGTCACGGATACTGCAACTCGATAAATAGGCCCCCTCGCCCAGTCGCCCTTCTGCTCCGTGTTTCACTCCTCGCATTGCTTCTCTCTCGCGTTGCGAAGGAAGGAAAAGAGAAAGAACGGGAGAGGGAAGAGAGGGTTTTGGGGTTTTTTCTAGGGTGGGCTTCTTTGATGGGGCCTCTGAAGCTGGTGATATCTTTGATCGTGCTGTCGTTTGTCGTAGTGGAGTCTTGGCCGACGCGGGGATCGAGGACGGGATCGCCGGAACCGATGCCTCGGATTCGGTGCTGAGGCAGGAGTTAGAGCAGCTCAGGACCAAGATCTCGGTCAGTCCCGATTCGATTTAGAGAAGTTGCCGTCTTATGATTCGATTGTGATGTTGCCGTCTTTTGATTCGACTGTAATGTCGTTAGGGTTTACGAAAATTAGGGAGAGATGTTTCTCTTTATCTGGTCTTATGTCAAATGTTGAACTTGAAGACATTACGATGACTAAATTTTCTGGCTTTTTAGACCTTGCAAATTTGTTGTATTTTCCCCAAATTTTTTTTATTTGAACCAAAAACCCTTTTTTTTTTTTAAGCTGAGAAAGAAGGTAGAGGCAGTCATGGGATGTTTCGTTGCCAATTCCTTCCAATTTCTTTTTGTTTTATTAAGGCTCTATTTTTAATAAGAAATTCTTATAAAAAAATTGGTCAGTTTTCGCATTATCAATTATTCATATTATTTTGCCTCGATTAAAAAAAATCAAAAGAAATAAGTTATATTATCAAGTTATCATTTGCTTCTTAAATTAGGGGTAAAACTTAACCATCTGACAGATATTTAAATCGATTTTTCATAAATTAAATAAAATATATTTTAATATATTTAAAATTTTCTCAATGATCACGGTTCTTTCTTTGATTAATACTTCACGATTCTTCCTTTCATCTATCTTTTAACGGTTATAAAAGATTCTATAATTAAAATAAATATCTTTTTTATAATATATGTTTTATAATGCGATATGGTACCATTATTTAATTAGTAACTATGAAAATTTATTTTTATTTAAAAAGATAAATTTATATATGATTAATATATATCGAAAGTATAACTAAAAATATAGTTTCATAAGAAAAATTTGAGCTTCAGTTATCAAGAGATAGTATATAATTAGTATGTAAAGTATGTGCAATAATATAAAGGGTATTATGAGAAGACGAACATATTTTAGCAACTTATTTAGGAAAATTATAATGTAAAAGAACATGAGTAATACATATCATCGTCATTTTCTAATATACAAAAAAATTGTGTAAGTTATTTTTTCATTTAAATATTGCCCAGGTAACATTTACTCAAGAAAATATGGATTTTTAAATAATTTTGATATCTCACAAAGAATACGGTCTAAAAAAATTTAAGTAAAGAACTAGTTTTCGAGTCAACCTATAAAAAGAAATTTGTTGGTGTTGCCACCGGGATCCGTCCTCCGACTTGGGCGCGGTCGATCTCCTAGTCTGGGCTTCCTTCTGAGCGGACCTGCAAAGTCCTCGCGCGAGAGGCGTTGGGGGTGACCCTCCATGGAAGACCCTCCGACGCTCAAGTCAGTGGGGATCGGTGATCAACAGAAAAATGGAGAGAGATCTCTCCGAGGAGTCTCTCCAAGGGTGACTGATCGGAAGCTCTAAGGGAGCGCCGACGAGCAGTGGAGGAGAGTGAGAGTGAGCCAGGGCAGTGAGCGCATACCTGAGAGGATCTGGGGGTACCGTATTTGTAGGCAATGATCTGGATTTTGAGCGCCTTCTGGAAGGTTCGAAGGTTGTTAGGATACGGAAATGAATCGAATCAGGCCGTTGCAAGGCCGGTGGGATCCGTATCTTGTTGTTGAGGGATCGACGGCTAGGAGAGCTCTTTGATGGCCTGAGATCTGATAGATGCGTAGGTCCCAGGTAGCTATATTAGATCTTAGACCATTTCTCAACATGATTTTCTGTTTGGGGTTCTGTTACGATAGGTCTAGGCCCTCCCGCGTCGGGTTCCACGGAGGTGAGGGAGAAGCCGAGCCATGGGAGGCTCGAGAGAAGCCGAGCCATGGGAGTTCGAAGAGGTCGAGCTATGGGAAGCTCGGGGAAACCGAGCCATGGGAGGCTCGGAGAGGTCGAGCTATAGATAGCTCGGGAAAAATCAGCTGCGGGGAGCTCGGGGAAGCCGAGCCAGGGGAGGCTCGGGGAAAGCCGAGCCATGGGAGGCTCCGAGGAGCCGAGCTATGGGAGCTCGGAGAGGTCGAGCTATAGATAGATAGCTCGGGGAAAGCTGGGCTATAGGTAGCTTGGGGAAGCCGAGCTATAGGTAGCTCGGGAAAGTCGAGCTATGGGAGCTCATAGGAACCGAGCTTCGGAAAAAATGAGCTGCGGGGGTCGCATGGCCTGACGGACCGCATCAGTTTAGCTTGTTCCTCGGGGGCATATCGTAGCGGGCGGAGGGATGGGGCTGATCTTAGCCCCTTCGCACGATTATCAATGCAATGATGATTCTACCCCTCAACACTTGGAACCCATAGATCACTTGTAGTCAAGTAAATTGTTCTAGATGAGGGCTGCAAATGGATCGGGCCATCATGCATGATCTTGATCCAATTCAATTTCATATTCAGTTCATAATTTTGGATCCAGACCCAATCCATTATTGATTGGATTAGATCAGTTCCATAGAAAGAATATTGGACCCAATAGATCGTTCAAGTTGACTTAGGGTCAAGTATGATTCGGATCAAAACCAAAATATTTTGGTTTGGGATGGGATTAAATAGGATTATATTTGCATTTAAATCAAGCATCTAATTATTATTTTATAACTAAAATCTAATAATTGATAGATAAATATAAATCCATTAAAAAATTTAAATAAAATTAAAAAGAGCAAACTTAAACTTAAATTTTTTATTCAAAAACTTTAATTTTACCAAAGTAAATGATTATCCTTAAGTTTATAAATTATTTTTTAAAAAATATTTATTAAGATACTTAAAGGCATTATAAATAGGGATCCTTAAAAATAAATAATGAAATATGAATATTTAAATATCATTAAGTAAAAATAAATAAGAGGAGATCTAGTTGTCAAGATGAAGAGGAGAATCAATTTAAATGAGACTTCATATAATGAATTAGCAAAAATAATTAGAGTGAAGGAATATAATATTTATATAATTAATGTTTATGTGTTGAGCTAAAATAGGTTTGGGTCGGTTCTATTTTCTATCGTGGATGATCTACGGTTGGGTCGGATCATAGGTCATATTGAAAAATACAAGATCCAAACGTGACTTAAAATTTTGATGGGTCCAATTTTTGAACCCAGCTTAATTTATAAATCTTTAAATACGAAACAGATTGAGTCTAATCGAGATGAGTTATAAGTCGATCCAACTCATATGTAGTCTGGATAGATATACATTCTAATATTAATATTGGGTTTCGTTAATTCTAGAAATTTTGATGTTACAAGTTTTTTCTCAAAGTATATGACGTTGCATTGTCTTTGTCTTGATGGTAGAATCTAGTATTTCAGATAGAACCGAGGAACTGAAAAGGAAAGATGAGAGCATTGCACAGTTGGAAAATACTATTCAAGAGAAGTCAGCAAGAATTGTGACATTGCAGAGACAGATTGAATCAGTTAAGGTAAGCCTATAACATAGAACCCAGAGTCTTTTCTTTAAAAGAGAGAGAGAGAAAAAAAACAATTTTTAAGGTTGCAGTTAATATTACCAGATTTTGTTTTTGGTTGTGTAGGAAAAGGGCTCGGCTGATGCGCAGAAGCTAGTGGAGAAGGCCTCTGCTCGAGCTGTTGAACTTGAGAAGCTGGTATGCAGAGTGAGAAGTTTACTAATACTTCTAAGAACTCAGTATGATTGTGATGTACATTCTCTCTGCAGGTTGAGAAACTGAGAAATGAGATTGAATTGCAAACTTTGAAGAAAAATGCATTAGAGGCTCAGGCTAGTGAAGCGGAAAAGAAGGTTCAAGAATTGAATTTGAAACTGGAAAGCGTGAGTATACAATTTTTTTTCTTTGATTGAATTACTGCATCTTATAAACAATATTGTTTGTTTTAATCTAGCTTGTAGGTTTTGTGCTGTGTGTGGATCTTCTAACATCTTTATATATTTGTTTTTCATCCTGACTTATCTGTTGTTATTTTTGCCAGCCTTTCTCAGAATTTCCTGGTAAATATGAATTCTGTTTTGCTTTTATTCAGTTGATGCTGGTGCCAGTAATACTCTTAGCAATTTAATGTTATTAAATTGTCGTGCAGCTTAACATTGTTGAATTCATTTGATCTTTATATTTGTTACTTATGTTAGGAAAACAGTTTATATGTTTCTGGTTCTATAAAAACAAATAACAAAATACTTGATGCATATCATATTCCACACTCAAGTAACTGATGCATTGGGATAACCTTTAATGTATGGACCTGCCTTTATATTTTCTTGGAGATGGTTGAATTGCATTGAGTTTGCAGAAGATGTTGTAATGTGACACCCTGGTGAAGAGCCTATGGTGGGTTTGCAGCCAGGTGCATGAAGGATTTTCTGATGTTGTATTTCTACAAAGAACAATCAGTGTCTGGGATGGACTTGCTGGTTTCTCATTTATGGACCTGGTAGTTGATTGGAGGTTGTTTAGATATTTCCTTTAATTATTGGTAGATCTCCAGATGCTGATGGAGTTTTAGGATGTAAAGGTGTTGGTGGAGACCATGTATGGCTTGGCTCTTGGTGTCTGACATGCCACATAATATTCCAATAGAATCCATGAGTGCAAACTTTCCAGTAAAACTTGAAGCAGGGATAGGTAGATAGAAGGATTTCTGGTGGAGATAGCTTGGATGGTCTTGCTGATTTGATCCCTTGAAGCTTTTGATATGTTTGAACTTTGAACATTGAAGTAGTCTTATATTGAGTGTGGAAGAGTGTAAGTGAATAGTTTCTTTTCCTTGATGCAGGTTGTATTGTCAGCTCTTTGTCACCATAAAGGCTTTCTTTTTGAGTTATATTAGAGCCGTAAGTCTTGAAGTTGATTCTGGGTTTTCCTCAGTTAATTGTTGTCACTGTAATCTCTTTCTGAAGATGGGTTCCGATACTGTGCATTGCGTGTGGAGTTCTCTAATTTCATTACGAATTTGATGTGAGGGGACTTGCTTGCATTGAATCAACGTTGGACCATGTGAAGCATTTAGCAGAGGAGCATAAATTAAAGTATATTAAGATTTTTATAAGGAGACCTCAAATGTTGTAGAACCCCTCGGTCTCTTTGTCCTTCTCCTGCTCTTTCCAACTTATCCTTTTGTTCCAATTACCAAAAGAAATTGTCAATTTCTTGCTTTTGAATATTTGTCGGTTTATTTCATTCTGGTGGTTCCTTCTGGATACCATGGTAACTTGACTGTTTATCTCCCCTTATCTATATTGTAAAACTGTAACTATGTTGAGAATATGCTAACCTAGTAATTTGTTTGCAACTATTCATTTGTAATTATTTCACTCAAGTATTTAATTTCGCCCAAGAAAAATGATCTAATTAAGAAATTGCTTTCACAAAGAAAAAAAATGATGTTGTTTTAAAATGTTATGACTAGAACAGCAATTGATAATAATGATCTGTGTAACAGATTTGTGGCAGTCATTTTACATGGATCAAATTCATTGCCTTCATCTTGATTTGCAAACATATGCTATAATGCCTTTGTGTATTAAAAGTCTTCGATGAGGCAATATGAAATGAAAATATTATCCAGAGTTTGTAATAGCTTAGTGGGTAAATCTTCTCATGAGCAACTTACTCTGTATAATATGACTACAGTAGATATATCTAGAGTTTGAAAGGCTGACACCACATTCTTCCTCCTTATTTCTTCTAGCTTAAAAAAACCGATAATGAGCAAAAGCGCAGAATTCAGAAAACTGAACATGTTCTTCAACTGGCAGAGGTGTGTGGTAGCTACCATAATTTTCACATTTTATTCATTCATGATAAGGTGCTCATGTTTATTTTTAAAAATATTATTGCTAGAAAGAGTTGCTGAGGGCACAGTTAGAAGCAATGGCAAAATCAAAACAGTTGACAGAGGTGAGTATATGAATGTTTGCCGCTTTATCTGAATACTTCCTCCCCCCATGTACCACTTGTAGTGTCTACATTTAAACTTTCAAGATGAAACCTTGCATTTAGTCACTAACATCTTAAAATTTTTGCCCTGATAGTTAGTTTTGGATGCTATGCAATCTGAAAAAAGATTTATAAAAGTTCTGAATATGGTTGAACAACTATATCTAGGGAGTAGTCAGGGATAGTTCAAGCCGATCCCAAACTGTTGTGAAAAGGTTAGATGATTATAATCATGGCCAGTTATGAGTAGTTCACATTATAGGGGAATGAATCAATTTTGGACTGGTGTTTTTATGAGTAGTTCAAATTATGGGGGAATCATCAGTTTTGGACCGATGTTTTAAGACTTGGCCAAGTTGACCCACCTGATTTGTGACCTGCAAGCTTACACAGGTCTGGTCAACTCCAGACTTTCCAAAAAATTGACCCGCTTGACCTGTATGGTTCAACCTAGTAGCCGATTATGGCAAATGAGGGCATATGTTAGAGCATGGAGGTGAAAGTGGGGAGGCTGAGGGGAGAGATTGATATGGCTTAGGAGGTATATAGTTGATTTCGATCTAAAGCACTAGTGGTTGACAAGGAGGGTGGGGATGTGGATGGAGGTGAGGAGCCCCCACTGGAGGGTTGATCTCAATCTAAAGTGCTGGTGGTCATCAAGGAGGAAGGGGATGTGGATTGTGGCAAGGAGCCACCACTAGAAGGCTGATCTCAATTTGAACTACTGCTGGTCTTCTAAGAGGAAAGAATGAGATGTGGTGGAGGTGAGGACCTTCTTGATGTCAGCATTTGTTGTGGTGCCTTCGAACTTTGGCACCCGAGAGAGGTTTCTTGGGTAACAACATTCTTGACCAAAACTGGGATGACAAGGGGTCGTGAAGTTTCTGCGAAGGGTTGGATTTTATTGTTTACCTGGGTCAATCCATTGATCCAGACACCAAAACAGATTGGTTCTGGGCTAGGTTTCAGAACCGCGTCAGAATTCCTATATGTTATTGAAGGGAGGTTGTAAGTTATTTAGTAGGTTTTGTCTTTATGATAAAAACTTCCTTATCACCAGTGTCATTGTGTCCCTGCCGTCTTATTTATGGAATATCTCATTTGCCTTTTATGTCTCAATACTTTCAAATAGTTCATCCTTATTTTAGGGTATCAATAATTGAATCGGATATGAGACAAATCCCACTATTATTTCTCTTCAGGTCCATGGAGCATGGCTGCCACCTTGGCTTGCAGACCATATAAGTCATTGTCAGGTATATGTTTTTTTCACATGGTTATGTTTACACATGTATATACATATAGTATATGCTTCTCATGATAGCTCTGATGTTCCATGTTCAGGAGCTTGCAGCAACTCACTGGAGGGAGCATGCAAAACCAGCACTGGATGTTTTCCTTCAAAAGGTGATTGTTCATCACATATATAAAGCAAAATTTGCAATTTAAGAGACTTTTTGTCTTTTATGATGGGTGTCATTGTCTCTGACATTCCTAGTTAAACTTATACTTTTGATAATTGTTTTTTTTATATGGAATATGCTCTTAATGTTCATTTTTGGATTTCAAAATCATTTCAGGCATCAGAGAAATCAGTGCAAGCACAGAAATGGGTTGAACCTCATGTGGAAAGAGCTAAGACAGTAAGTTGCTGCTATATATTATATGAAATGAAGGTTTCCCATACATTTGTTATACCAGCATTTAGGCATGTGCAATGCATATTTGGGGAAAGAGAGAGAAGAGAGAAAGAGATAGGCTCCAAGGTGATTAGCAGTCAAGTCAAAGAATTCAATTTGAATTAGAGAAAATTTTGGAGTCCAATTTATTTGGGAATCTTATGAAAGTTATTCAATTTTATTGGGAAAGGAGAGAGTGCATGTGATAGTTAATGCAAGAGACAAACTTAATGAAGTAATTAATATATATTTAAGATAAAAAAGAGGGGTTTTTTCAATATAAAAATTAACTGACAGAATCAAGAGAGCATGTTCCCTCATATCAAGACTGTCATTTTTATATATAGTCTAGTCTAGAGGGCTGTCTTTCTTGTTGTGCTTTTATTGCATGGTAGCTGTTGGAGATCTTCCTGAATATAATTAGTATATACATTTTTGATGGCTAAATCCTATATGCTACTTGTAATTTAAAATGCTAGAGTTTCCGTAGCACATCAGTTTTGTATCCGATCATATAGTGTTACCGTGGTTGGTAAATCCTTCCCTATTTTTCATAAAATGCTCCATGCATTCTTGAGTTGTATATGTTCTATATGGCAAATTGATTTACTTGATTAGTTGAGCTTCCACTAATTAGTTGAGCTTCCACTAATTTTTTGTTCTATGCCATGAAGAAATGGATCCCGGCCATTAAAGAACAGTGGACGATCTTTCTAACCAATGCTGAACCCCACATGCAAATGGTATCTACTAAAACTGTTGAGGTTTATGAGGCATCCAAGAGAACCATCATGCCACATATTGTCAAAGTACCAGAGCTGGCAGCTCCCTATTACCAGGTGAATTTTCCTGGTGTTACTTGATAAAGATTAGGTGCAGGATGGCTTCAGCCCTAGTGTAAACTTTTGACTTCATTCTTATAATATGGTACTAGGAAGCAAAAAAGTTCTCTAAACCCTACATTGATCAAGTTGCTACTGTCACCAAACCACATGTTGAAAAAGTGCAAGTTGCTCTGAAGCCCTATACAGAGTGTGTTGTTCGTGCATATGGAAAATTTCTTAAATCAGCAACAATGTATCATCACCAGGTAGTTCCTGATCTTTTGTTTTTTTCACTGTGTTTTGCTTTCCTTTCAGTGCGATCTTCTTCTCTGTTCTATAAATCATTATATTTTACATTAAGTGTTGATTACCTCTTTCTCACTTCTCATTTAGCTACAATGGTTAAGAAGCTCTGCAAAAAGGAAACCAAGTGTAGATATTCATTGTTGTTTTGTTCAAAGTCAGTACCCTCCAAGAAAGTCCAATGAGCAGCTTTTCTATGTGCATGATGGGATTTAAGTAGTAACACCCTTTCAATTTTCAAGCATGAGAATAACGAAAAATTGCTATAGAATTATTGATTATAGAACATTTTCCAAACGATTAGCTTTAGGTTATCAATTGTATCAGTACTTGCATTTTATGAAACTTTTCTTTGTCCTTCCATAATGCTTGATCAGCAATGTACTTGTCGTCTTGTACTTGTACTCAGAAAGGTTACGGTTGCCTATGCTTGCCTTCTATTATGCATTGTAACTCTTCATATAAGTAGGTGAACCTGCCAACCAACAGCTCCTGTCTGGAGATCTAGAAGAGGTTTTTATATAAAAAAGGACCTCCTTACCTGTCAAACATCCAAAACTGGAAATGATATTTGAGTTATCCAGAGTCCTGGCAAGCCTGGAGGTTGACCATGTAAACATTCAAGAATAACAACCAAACCGCACGCTACTGAGATGGAATGGATCTGGAAAAACATCCTCAAGTTATTGGATGGGTCCTAATTTGATGTAATCAAAGTAAAAGGAGTAACTGTTGTGGTACTTTTTTAGGTTTTGGAGCACGTCCAAAGACAGTTCATGCCTGCAGCTGGGACCATATTTTAGTAACAAAGTTCTGTCCATTCCATGTGGACCTCTGACATATCCAAAGCTAGCTATATGATAGATAAACACGGTGACAAGTACCTCTGTTGCAGATACAACACTTTTTTTTTTCTTTTTACGTTTTCTTGTTTTCTAACCTCTCTCTGTAGAAGTACTCTCTTGATTTCTTGAATGCCATTCATCAATGTTTTCAGTTAGTATCTCTTGATGAATTTACAACCGGTTATCATCACTTGGATTTATTTGATTCTATTGTAGGTTCAATCTGCTGTCTGGGAACAACTAAAGAAACATGAATTAACAAAACCTCTAGCAACTAAGGAGTTGGTGTGGTTCATGGTTTGCATGATTCAAACTTTATCCTGAGCAAAGTTTAATCATTTATTTTATTTAAAAAATGTTGATTACTGCCATTTTTACTCATTCATTGTTACAGGCTTCTGCCTTATTGGCACTACCAATCTTCTTTTTATACAGACTCCTATCCCATGTTTTCTGGTCAGTTGTGTCCATTATCATATAATCGATTTCACTTATCCACACATTCTGTTGCATCCCCACCTTTCCTTTTAATGGTTGCAATATTGTTTTCTGTTAATTGGGGTCCTTTACTTCATACAGCAGTAGGAAGACGAGGAAACCTACACGGAAAGCCCATGCAAACCGTGCACATCGCAGGCCTAAGCGCAGTCATCCTGACAAGTAGCAGTAAATCTATAGAAGATAAGACGTTGTTCTTTCTGATATTTATATGCAGGGTATGATTCTTTGCCTCTGTGTTTATCCATTATAGATTCAATTGTGAAGAAGTGCAAGATCTGTCCAATGGTATTGTAGTTGTTTCTTAAATTTCTTGATACCATATTTTCTCTACTTGTTATTGAAACTAGGAATAGTAAGGAATATTTCATAGTTTTTGAGTGTTTAAGGTGCATTTCTGTGAAACTATCTGCAGTTGATACACTGGATATGCTCATTTCTCTCTGAAAGAGTTGATGTTATATGCCTTGTTGTTAGGAGAGTAATATGCAAGTTGGATTAGTGTTGCTTTGGTCTAGAGTTGTACCAGTGCAAAAATTCATAACCTTAATATAGTTTTTTTTTTTTTGACCTTAAAAATGAAGTGAAAGATGTTTTTCTAGTAAAAGAGAATAATCTGGTTAAAGATTTAAAAGTTTTAAGGCTATGACTAAAAGCTTTTTAGGCAGTTTGATGTTGAATTTGGAATTGGAATTGGAATTGAAATTGCTCATTCCTTCTACTTGTTTGGTATGTATAAAAATCGGAATCGGAATCAGATTGGTTCTTATTATTGTTGTTTGTTTCATCTAAATCTTAGTATCAGAGTTTCTTTCATGAGCCAAAAACTTCAAAATTTGGTTGTTTTTGAAATTCTTTTTGATATATATATATATAAACGCTCAATTTAATATTTATTACACAAATAAATAGACTTAAAAATTAACGAATAAAGGAAGATCATAATAAACTATAATATAATATCTTTGAGATCTAAGAGCCCTCCAGTGTTGAAGAAGAGAATTAGAAAAAACCCTAAAGATTTTTATGTGGGGGGTTTGACTAGAGTTTTTTTTTCTTTTAAATATGCGATTTTAGTATATACTTGGCAAGAGAAGTTGTTCGTTCTCCATTATCCATTGCCCGTACTATGGAGATGGAAGTGGGATAAGGTAAAAAGAAGAGAGAATAGGGGGTGCGAGAGAAGGATGAGATCGATTACGCACGAGAAGGATGAGAACAGTTTCGACCCTGGAATGGTAACTGTACTCTTGAGTAAGAGTTCAGATTACAAATCCTCCTTAAAACATGATTTTGTTTCTAGATGGAATTGGAGTCAAATTCTAATTCTATTTGGACAAACAGTGGGAATCAGAATTAGTGCTTCTGATTCCTATTCTAGAGAACCATTTTCGCAAACCAAAACACCCCCTTAAAGTGGCAATATAATAGTGCTTATGTATTGCACTTTGGGGATATTGCTATTTATGTTTCCATTAGTTGTTTACTGTAACATGCTTTAGAGGATTTTTCATTTTCAATCATTTTCATTATATTAATGCGCCAGTTTGTAAAAACTGCCATGTATGTCTGAATTAAAACACTGTAAGCAGACTGCACAATGCACAGAATGTAGTTTGTATCTGCTTTGTTGGAGGAAATCTAAACATCTGCACAGTACTAGTGTACTACTAGAACAAATCACCGTAAACGTCATTGTCAAGTTAGCATGCTGTTACTGTAAGTTACATTATGACCTCTATATCTGCAAACAATGCAATGCATGAGTACAGCCAACATATATCTTATTACTTGGGATCGCAGAACATTTGCTTGAGACTCCCAAATTTAAGGTGGCTCAAGAAAGTTGGAAATATCAGCCCTCTAGTACGGGGAAGTTGGCTTGAATGCTGTTTAGGTCAAGCCATTCCTTGACTGACCACATTTATGATTAAATCTAAGGTCTCTCATGAACCACACAATGAAGATATGTAAACTAAATATTCGGGTACGTAAGATTACAGGTTGTATACCCGGGGGCGTTCTCCTTTCCTCTCCTCTCTCTCTCTCTATGTATTTATCTATCTGTGTATATGTGTATGCAAAGATTTAAGTCCTGGTGGGACAGGGAGTGTCCCTGTTGTCCTGCCCTTTTTCTCGTGTGAACATGGGGCCAGTTTTCTCGTGAGAAAGAAAAGAAAGGAAGGAAAGAAGAGAAACAAAGAAGAGAAGGGAAAAAAAAGAGAGAGGAAGAACTAGGGTTGTGTATGGGTCAAGTCAGATCGGTTTAGAGATAAATTTAAAACCAAATTGATTTGAATCAGTTTCTTAAAACGGAAATCGAAACTAAACCGACTGTTTTAGTAAACTAAACCAAACTAAGAAATTTGGTTTAGTTTTAGTTCCGTTATTGGTTTATCTGTACCTACTTTAAATGACCATGAGATTGATTTTCCTAGTAAACTTCATATGATTAAATCGCAATTCGGTTATTCATAATGAAAAAGAACATAGCTCTCATGCAATCCATTTATTCATACATGCTTGTAACACCTCAATTTTAAATGTAAACTGTCATACAAATAAATTCTCATAATATATATATATACACACACACACAATTTGGTTTGGTTTATATTGGTTTTTTTAGAAACCCAAACCAAAATTGGATTGACTTTTTTAGTTCCAGAAATTTTAAACCGAAACCAAACAAAAGACAAAAAAAAAAAAATTCAAACTGAGATCATGGTTTGGATCGGTTTTTGTGGTTTAATCGGATTTTTTGCACACCATTAGGAAGAACGAAAAGGAAGAAAAAGAGAGAGATAGAGGATACCTATTGAGATTTTCAATCGGTCAATCGGGACTATTAGGGTTGCAAATGAGTTGAGTCAACCTAGTCTTAACCTGATAAGACCTAGTCCAATCTGTATTTGAAGCTTGTGTATTGGGTTAGGTTCAAAATTGGGCCCAATCTAAACTTTAGGTTGGGATTGGGTCTTGCATTTTGCAACCTCACCTGATTTATATATCACCCAGGTCTAACTTAGGTCTCCACAAAATAGGATTGACCCAACCTAGACCCGATCCAAATAGACCCAAACACCCAAATCATATAAACCCTTCATTCTAGTTAAAACTAATTCATTGAATGAACTCATTTACACTAATTCCTCTTTTTTTCTTAATTATATTTCAACATTCATATTTTATTATTTGTTTTGGTGGTTTGTTATTTATAATATCCTCACATGTATTAATATAGCTTTTAAATGAAAATTCAAGTTCTAGTTGTCTCTTTTTAGTTTGCTTTAAGTTTTTTAGCGATTCTACATTTAATTGAAAATTATTATATTTTAGTTATAAAAGAATAGCTAGATGCTTGACTCGATCCAACCCAATCCAAAACCAAATATTTTTTGTCCGGGTCATACTTGACCCATTCCCCACTTGAATGACTCATTAGGTCTAAATCCTTTCAATAGACTTGATAAATGGGTGGGGTCAAAATCATGACCTAAATATAAAATTTGGTTTGGTTGAGGTTGGGATCAAGCATGCCCTCGTCCAAACCAACCCATTTGAAGCCCTGGGAATGATTATTAGGATAAGGTGGGATGGCTGGATAGCCCATTCCATGGAGAAACCGGAACATCCTTATCCTACAAGATTTAAAACCATTTGCATGATGAAAAAAAAAGCTTCATTGGGTTGTGTATCAATGAATGAAATGAGTTAGACTCTGACTAGGAAGTTACTTAAGCTGTATAGTGATGAAGATGGCCTATAGGAAATGGTGATGAGAGATAGATATTGCAGAGAAAAGGTGATGAAAGATGCTGTGAATAGGAAATGGTTTGAAAAGAACATTTTGATTGTTCATTCCATGACTGCCGCGAACTAGTATTGCTGTAGAAAGGGTGGTAGAGTGAGTTTCTGGATATATTGATGAAAGGACAGCAGTGCTATAGAATTGGAAAGGTGGTAGAGTGAGTTTCTGGACATATTGATGAAAGGGAAGCATGATGAGCGATTGAGTGTGAGAAAGGTCATTGGCATGATTTCTGAAAATGATATTTGGATGCACAAATTGTAGAGTGAAAACACTCTTAAGATATGCTTATCATGTTCAAGATTTCAAGCACAATTTTGCACCATTTTCTTTGCCTTGGGGGGGTTCAGATAATGGAGCCAGTTGTGGAATACTTGAGTACCTTTTCAGATTCAATAATTTCTCTGGGTAGTTGTTTTGCATGGATCATTGATATGAAAATCATTGGGGTGAGTGATATTCATGTTGAGAGAGAGAGAGCGTGCCATAAATTTTATAGGAATGATATTGCAGTTCATTTTCTTGTGCATTATGACTTTTTAGGCAAAGTTTAAGACCTTCTAATGCTATCTCCATTGTCATACTCAAAGTTTTAAATATTTTGGGGCAAGGTTGTCTTGGTTTTTCCATAGAACACCACCATCTTGCCTTGTTCCGATATTTGAGATGGGAGATGTTTCAAGGTGCGCTGATTGGAACATCAGGATGATGGGCACACGGTTCTGTCCTGACATTTGAGATAATAATCCATCCTGACATCCCATGAAATGTCCTGTTGGGATTTAAAATTATGATCATATCCTTGTGGGAAGCTTTGTATAAGGCTATCTATGTTCTTGGAGGCTATTGTTTCATGTAGCATGGTGATTGTTTGGAGGAAAAATGTCAGATGGATTTAGATGGTTACTAGAGGAGAAACGTCTTGTAATAGCTTTTGGACTTGCATCCTTTCATTTAATGATTAAGATTTGTATTTTGCCTCATTTTGAATTCTTTTCCCCCTTTTCCTGTATTCTTGATTTCAGTTCTCGTCATCTTGTGGCTGTAATTGTCTTCTTTTATTTAAGATCAAGTTACTTCACCCCGTAAGTAGGGATTTCATATTTGCGGAAAGGGAGATTTGTCTTACCAGCTTTTTTTGAAGGCAACTTTTCCTTGTCATCACATTTGATTAAAAAACTGCTGCTTCTGTGGAAAATAAGGGGAACAGATCTTTTCCTTTTCTAGGATTGGTTCCAAACAGGCTCACAAGGGCTTGGATTCAGGCGACCCTCTTGCAATTACAAGGATGACTTGCAAGCAAACATCACAAACCCAAATTATACCAATACCATTGCTTTGACTAAGACAGCTTTAGCAATGATTCATCATCTCTCATTCTTTTGTGGACCTTGGTAAAGAACAAATTTGGTATTATGCTGATCTGCTTTATTTTTTTCACAAAAAAATAATTGAAGCTTGCAATAGCATTAGAGTGTGCTAAATATGAATAATTGGTAAATGAGGTTTCTGAGGTTGATCCCTAGTAGCTGGTACAAGAGAAGTGCTGATGGTTATTGCAATAGCCTATTCCAATAATAATGTCAAATCATGTATTGTAAAGAAATATCTTTTGTGGATCATTGGTCTTGGATATGCAAAGAGGTTATGATCATATGTGTCGATTCTTGCTTGATTATAGCTGTCTGAAGTGCAGATTCTTTTGGATGCTTCACTCAAAGGAGGAAAGAAAAAGAAATTGAGGATTCTCCATTGTGTTCCTGTCTAAGAAGGTGCTAACTAGGACTTGATTAAATGGCTCATTTGTTTCCAGAGTAGCTTTTGACTAGAAACTCGTCTTCTTATGTTGGTTTGACTATTGAAGCAAAACCTAGTCAAATTTGGTTATTTATTCTGAATAGAAATTTTCACTAGCAGTTATTCTACAATGAAAATGAGGGTTCTGTTGCTGCTTTCCATCCATCAAACTATAAGTTGTGAAAATATTGCTTGTGGGAAGCAGTTTATCTTCCGCTTTATCCTCTAAGGGAGAAGGATATTAAGCTGATTCATGGACAGTTTATTATTAACTGGTTGAGCTACCAATGCTGCTTTAATGCAATAATGAAGTTTCCAACTGATACTTGAACATCTTAAGGAAGGAGTTGATAGTTCTTGTTGTTGCTAACTAAGGATTCTTGCTTTATACCAACTGTAGCAATATAATAAGTAATCACTTAATGCGCTCTACGTCAAGGAGTGAGGTTTGGAATGTTTATGTGGGCAAGTGGCTCCAAATGCTTCCTTATCAGAAATAATGAAGGTTTTCTGAATATAAATATCAATATTGTTGATCATAATCTACAACATATAGATTAGCTAAAAACTGAAAACCACATACTTTGGATATGTTTTACCCATATATCAGATAAAAAAAATTTGACCATTTCAACGCTTTGATATGGAGCTCAGAAATATCCAAACTAGCTTAAATTTGACCTTTGTTTATTTTTAAAATATTTAGATCAAGATCAATGGTGCAGAACTGCAAATTTTGTGGCTTAGGCTATATTTTTTCTTCCTAGCTATATTGTTACCATTCATTTTTGGTTAACCTGATTTTTATTTTGAGACATTTCATATTTTTTTTTACTAACAAACATTTGAAGCCAAATCCGCTCAGAAACATCCCAGCCTTACTTTGACATACGCGTATACATACACATACATAGTATGTATGGATGTAGATATGCATGCATACATGGGTGGACATATACGCATGTATGTAGAAAGGATGAAAAAAAGTCATCCATGCATGTATATCTAAAGCAGTGTTTGAATCATTTTTAAAAAAAATAAAAGACAACTTCAGACATCAGTGACAATTGAGGAAATAGAAGAGTGGCCTATAAATTGGCTTATAAATTGGGGGGACTTGATGTGTGGTCCATCCATAGACCGTGCTTTAAGGAAGAATCCCTGCTGTTTCCGTTTAACTCTTAGTCCTTATTAAGCATGTACATTAGTAGATAAGTGTGTCCATTGATAAATGTCTACAGATAATTATGTACATTGATAGGATAAGTATATACAACGAATGGATAAGTGTGTGCATTGAGAATAGAAGTATATATATTGGGCAGATAAGTATGTGCAAGGATCAAGAGTTATAGAATTAGTCAATAGAGGCTAAAAGTGATAGTCCTATCTTCTCAAGAGCTGCTTATTAAATATCGCTGTAAATTGTGTGCACAAATCATTTGATCATGGTACGTATTTGTTGTTGCCAAATCATCCTCTTCGAACGTCTGTGAGTGTCTGATCGTCTTCTCCGGCGAGCTTAGGATCTTTTGGCAAGCTTTTTCGTTTGGGAGCCTGCAAAATGTCTTGGGGACCGAAGATTTTGGCGGGAACCCTCCGATGCTTAAGTAAATGATCTGGGAAAACTATAATGAATGTTTGAGGAAGTTTATGAAAGCTTGGAGTCCCTCTCATTATGAGCAAAGGTTTTTATATCTGGTCGGGGGTTTCTCTTACCCCTTTTTGGACAGTTAATGATCCTAAGATGTCACTGTCTGGTATGGGATGAGCGGTGAGGCCAGTAGCAACAGAGCGTGTCGGCCTCGTGGCATGTCAAGACTGGTAGGCTATCTCTTTGTCTGATATGGGCGGTTACAACTGGTTGGTGGGCTAAGTCTTATCAGATGCGGCGCAATAGACGATTGGTAGGCCAAGTCTTATCGGGCATGGCGCCGCAGTTGGTAGGTGGGCCACGTGGTGGCCATAGGCAGTAGGTGGGCCACGTGGTGACCATCGATGCTGGAGTCGGTGCTGAGGCTGGCGCTGGCATCGGTGCTGAGGCCGACGCTGGCATCGGTGTCGTCTTCGGAGGTGACACGTCAACACCAAGCAAATGGCTATTATTATCTACTTTTGTCTCCGTTAGTCAACTATGTCTGTTAATATTAATGTGGCTCAATCAACCACATCAGATGCCCCTTGCTCTTGAGCTTGCGTGACTGCATTTCCTGCCAAGCGAGAGGAGTGTGGAATTTATTGCTGTGGTTGATCCCCACATGCCATTGATTGCAGAGATGAGTAATTGTCTTTGGGGAGATAACTCTTTAATGTTTGTGGAGATATGGGGCATCGTAACGCCATCGCTCTGTCATCCATCGCCGTCGAATCGAGTATCTCCATTAGAATTGAGATTTCTCTCGAATCAATGAAAAGTGGTCGCCATTATTGAGTTGGCATCATCGGTGTACCATCATTAGCCGCAAACCATGTTTTTCCATGAACGTTGGAGTGCGTTGCCTCGGGTGAAGGGGATCGTGCGGCCGTTGAGGCGCTGCCTTTAATAGGGGATGTTCACATGGTTGGAGAATCGGGCGGAACGATTCGAATGCCAGGCATAAAGGGCATTTCGTCTTTCTCCACCGATCTCTCGTGCATTTGAAGCTTCTGTGTCCTCCCTAAAACCTGAGTCCCTGAGGTCCTCTTCCTCTGATCCCTGTGTCCTCTGTCTTCTCCTTCGCTTCAAGCTAGTCTTCCTTGATCCTTTATTTCCTCCTTTCCTTTTGATGGCTCCCAATAGGAAGGGCAAAAGGCCCAGTGACTTCTTCCTCCTCATCCTCTTCTAAAGATAGGGTTCCCTTAACCCAACTCCGGGCTGCCGGCGGGATCTCGATCCATGACCGTTCGGAGACCGTAGCTCCATCACAGCCTACGGCCTAGCCACCACCTAGGGTTCGTCGGGCGCCCTCTCCGACCGCCACTCATAGCTCTGCGGGCTCAGAGGGGGTTGCCTACACCATAACCTCTGAGGACGTAGAGTCCCTTAGGGCCACGTATGGGATTCCCTAGGGCGTCCGTCTGTCTGTCCCTGAGCCTGGCGATAGGGTGACCTCCAGTAGTGCTGGGGGGTTGCCCTGTGATGCTACCAGATCATCCCCTCGAACATTTGCGAGCGTCCGATCGCCTTCTCCAACGAGCCCGGGACCTTCCGGCGAGCTTCTCGCGTCGGAAGCCTGCAAAAAGTTTCAGGGATCGAAGATTCCGATGGGACCCTCCGATGCTTAAGTCAGTGCTCTGGGCAACAGCTGTGAGCGAAAGCTCGAAAGAGAGAGGTTAGAGAAGAGCTCTCTGTGAGTAATAATGAGCGTTTAGTAGTGTTGTTGTGGTTATCTCATCGGGGGTTCTTACCCAATTTATTCATCTTTGGACCTTGTCATCTAGTGATGGAATGAGTCACGTGGAGCCTCATGATGGACCATGACTTTTGGGGTTCATCTGGTTTGAGTGGTTGAGGCCTCAAAATGAATGATGACTTTTGTGGATAGAATGTCAGGCCGATGTCTGTGAGACTTGAGGTGCTGCAACTTGTCAAAACATTTATGATGATGATAGCATTAATGAGGCTTGCTTCCTTTTTTTTTGGCATGTCAGAGCTCAAGGCCAAGTCTTGTCAGAGTGGATGGCTGCAGCTGGTTGGTGGGCGAGTCTTGTCAAGCACGTGGGCCACAAGTAATTGGTGAGCTAGACTCATGTTGGGTGCGTGAGCTACAAGTGGCAGGGGGCCTTCTCTCTACATTACACGTTTGCCGCCTGTCTTAGATCTTGGACCACGAGGATGTTAGAGTCTTGCACGCAGGCTTATGAAGGAGCATGTGGCCATGTTGAAGCCATGAAGCCATTCAGTGGAGGGGTCATGGTCACGGCTACAGAAAGGAAGTCCTCGAGCAGGACGCTGGTCTCGGAGAGATCGGGAGAGGCCGGGAGCCAAGACCGAGATCGGAACTGAGAACAGAGCTGGGGCAGATGGAAGTGGAGATGGGGCCATCCGGGAGTCCGTGAACAAGAGTTCGGAAAGCTGGAAGCGGTTGTGACGAAGCCATGACCGGGAATCAGGGAGTCGGTGTTGGGAGCTTTGGAGGCGGCAGAGCCGACACCGGGATAGGCCCGGAAGCTCAGATCTAGGGCATCGGGTTGTCGGGGCTGATTGCGGGAGTTGGGAGCCAGGATAGGGGATGGCCGAGTGGTGGAGCCGAGGCCGTTCGGGGAAGGTTGGGAAGAAAATGGTGGCCGTCGTCCGGAGCCGAGACAGAACGGAGAGGCAGGGACGAGGGAGTTGGGACTAAGAGCTATGGAGTTGGTGGCTGCCAGGGATGACCATTCGAAGCCGTGACCAGCAACTTCGGGAGCTGCCGTGGAGTCGCTGAGACAAAACTGGAAGGCTGGGATGAAGCTGGAGGGCTGTCGTGGCCGGGAGTCCGTGAGCCAGGGACGTTCGCGGAAGGTTGGGAAGGAGCTGGTGGTGAGTTGGAAGATCGGGAGATGACCCGGAGTCGGGCCTGTTGCCGGGAGTTGAGGTTGGTAGCAGTGGGTCTGGATCTTTGCATTGGAGCGAGTTAGGAGCTTTCGTCCGGAGAAGGCCGTGGAGAAGCTGGAGGTGGCGAGACGATGTCGGGGCGAAGCCAAGGGTTCGAGACGTCAGAACAGAGGATGGAACCGGGTCCAACTCCCTGGGCCGACTGGGACGAAGCCAAAGACCGGGAGCTGGACGGCTGGGATGCCTAGAGGCCATCCGTCATCGTGGAGTCCGGGATGGCTGGGAGTTGGTGTTGTAGTGCCAGAGCCAAGAGCGGCGGCTTGGTGGCAAGGACCGTGAGCTGGGGCCGTTCGGAGTTGCTCGGGAGATGGCCGGGAGGTGGGGTGTCGTGGCTATGCTGTCGCTGAGCCAGGAGGAAGTCAGGGGCGTCCGAGTCGGGAAGGTTCGGGTGGATGTCGCTGGCTGGGATGAAAAGATCCAGGATGATGCCGTAGGGAGTCAACTGGGAGCCGAGGGGCATCGGAGAGAACCAGGATAGAGTCGGGGAGTCCAGAACGGCTAGGATAGCTCCGTCGGGAGACGGAGCCAGGAGTCGGTCGACATGATCCTGGGCTCGGTGATGTGGAGTCGGGCTCGGTGTTAGGAGGCAGCAACAGCCGGCCGACTAGGATGGAGGCCGAGTAGGATGGGGCCACCTAGGATGGGGCCGCTGTGGGAAGGCCGCTTAGAAATGGTGGAAATGAGAACGTTTTCTGTGAAGGTTCGAAGCCACCCAAAGACGTCGGTTGGGGAAGCAGCCGAAGAAAAAAACCAGAAGCCGGGAAGGGATGGTCTTGGTTTGGCTGATGGTCATGTTGTCCCCAAAATGGTGGCTGGAAACCTGCCTTCCGAGATACAGAGAGAGGGAGAGGGAGAGAGGGGGTCGCCTAGGAGGAGGCCGCTTAGGATGGGGTCGCCTAGAAGGAGAAGGGCCGCCTAGGAATTGCTAGAGCCGTGTTCCTTGGTTGGAGCTGCCTGAAAATTGCTGGAACCATCGAGGATGGGCCGACTTGTTGAGGCCAAGCCCAGATGCGATCATTGTAGCCCATGGGGTCAACTAGCCCCATCAGATGCTCCCCACACTCTTTGAGCTTGTGGGCCTTGCATCCGTCGAGCTAAAGGAGTGTAGAATTTTCTTATCTTTGCACTTATCTCTTCATATTAGCTTTGGCTCTGATTCCTTCCTAGCTGGTGTTAATTTTTATTTGCTTTGTATGGAGTTGTGGTCACGACTGCATGCTCTCTAAAGTTGTGCCTTTGCTTGTTTAAAAACTTTAAGCAATGTTGGAGGTAAGTTGGTTACCTTTGATTGGCTAAGGGCAGCCAACAATCCTCTCTCGATGTAGGGTCTGGAAGTGGATGCTCGTCAACTGTGAGTTGGGTAGTTGATCTGTCCAAGCTGAGTTGACTTGGGCTTTTAATTAGCCAACTGAGAATGGCCAGCACTGTCAACCTGTCGCAAGTGCATAATCTAAGTAAAGGCCTTACCTAGTTGGTCGCTAGCCGCTTAGGCTGAGATAAAGCCGCTAAGGTTGATAGAGCCGTTGAGGCTGCAATAATGCCGTTTGAGACAGATATAAGGCTGCTGGGGCTGAAATAAAACCATTGAGGTTGTAATGATAGAGCCGCTGAGGTGATAGAGTCGTTGAGGCTGTGATAATGCCGCTGAGGCAGATATAAGGCCGTTGGGACTGAAATGAAGCCGTTAAGGCTGATAGAGCCGTTGAAGCTGAATAATGCTGCTGAGGCAGATATAAGGCCGCTGGGGCTGAAATAAAATCATTAAGGTTGTAATGATGTCGCTGAGGCTGAAAGATAGAGCCGTTGAGGCTGCGATAATTCCGCTGAGGCAAATAGAGCTGATGAGGCTGTGAGATAGAGCCGTTGAGGCTGCGATAATGCCGTTGAAGCAGAGTTGATGCCGACGTTGGGGTCGGTCTTTGGTGCCGACGTTGGAGTCGGTCTTTGGTGCCGAGCTGGCCTCGGGCTTAGGTGCCGATGTTGGCCTCGGGCTTAGGTGCCGAGCTGGCCTCGAGCTTAGGTGCCGACGCTGGAGTCGGTCTTTGGTGCCGAGCTGGCCTCGAGCTTAGGTGCCGACGCTGGAGTCGGTCTTTGGTGCCGAGCTGACCTTGGGCTTAGGTGTTGAGCTGGCCTTGGGCTTTTGTGCCGACGATGGAGTCGATCTTTGGTGCCGAGCTGGCCTCGAGCTTAGGTGCCGATGCTGGAGTTGGTCTTTGGCGTCGAGCTGACTTCAGGCTTAGGTGCCGACGCTGGGGTCGGGCTTGGGTGCCGAGCTGGCCTCGAGTTTAGGTGCCGACGCTGGCCTCGGTCTTTGATGCTGAGCTGGCCTCGGCTTAGGTGCCGACGTTGGGGTCGGTCTTTGATGCCGAGCTGGCCTCGGGCTTAGGTGCCGAGTTGGACTCGGGTTTTAATGCTGAGCTAGCCTCGAGCTTTAGTATCGACGCTGGGGTCGGTCTTTGGTGCCGAGCTGGCCTCGGACTTAGGTGTTGTGATAGCCTTAGGCTTTAGTGCCGACGTTGGAGTCGGTCTTTGGTGCCGAGCTGGCCTCGTGCTTAGGTGCCAACGCTGGAGTTTGTCTTTGGTGCCGAGTTGGCCTCGGGCTTAGGTGCCGACGCTGGGGTTGGTCTTTCCTGCATGACATTTTTAAATATCAATGAAAGAAATATTGTCTAAGTATAGTATACTTAGCTTTTGTAGCGCCCTTGTTTTTTTGCATTCACGTCTTGACTTTGGCCTTTAGGCTTGATATAGGGCGCATACCCATCTTCTTGACTTATTCCTTTGGAAGTACATGCTCTAGGAGGAGTCTCTAGGGTGCAGCAGGGAGTTGTTTGTCCGATACCAGGACAGGGGACGTTCGTGCCGGATTGGGACACTCGTAGAGGCGAAAGGGGCCGTCTGAGCGGGAATGAAACGGAGTTGCAGGTGGCTCCGTATGCGCTCCACAGTTGGATTACCAACCACTAATTTGATTTCTTCTAGAAGTGGACCCTGATGCAATAAATGTCAAGGAGAGAGGGAGGATAAAGTGGCATGATGTCATCTCTTTTTCTGGTGGCTTCCAATTGGAGAAGTGTCTCTAGTGAGGCTATTTCATTATTGCTGTCCCACTGTTTCGTATAAGCTGGTTGAAGCGCTCATCCTTCCACATGGCACCACTAGCTTTGATGAACCGAGGGTCATGATACCGAGATCCAAGGCCGTGGTGAGCTGGTTCACGAACTCAGCATGCGGCTCCGTATTTATGGGAGTAGCAGTCTAGAGAACATGTTTTGGTATATGGACACTTTGATTTTGGAAGCAGGCACTCTTCGGGACATCTGACAAATTTGTGATAGCATGGGCTCCATGGTCGAATCGGATGGTCGAGCGGAAGAGGCCGACACCGTCGGCCGAGTAGAGGTGGTTATTGCGGAGCATCTTTGAAGGAATTTATCTTCTTGTGCTGATTTGGATACCTCAGCTTGCTGGTGGTTTGCCCCCTAGGAACCATGTTGATTGGAGTGGAGGCGCTCTTGCTAGTGAACTCTTGTTCTAGCTGCTCTTGCTAATGAGCTTGAGCTTGAAGTGGTGACGATGGTGGGGCAGAGAGCTAGCCTTCTGTTGCTCAACTCGTTATGGGTGCCTCCCAGCATTACTGGCAGAAGCTTCTTGAGCTTTTGTCATCATCACCTTTTTGATCCATCATTTTGATCTAAAGGGGGACGAGGATCTGCAGCTAGCATCATTTTGATCTATCACCCCCTTCCTGGCGTGCTAATCTGATGCTGCCAGATCACCCTCCTCGAACGTTTGTGAGCGTTCGGTCGCCTTCAACGAGCATGGGACCTTCCGGTGAGCTCACGGTCGGGAGCAAAGTCCCGGGGATCGGAGATTTCGGTGGGGACCCTCCGACGTTCAAATCAGTGCTCTGGGCAATAGCCGTGAGCGAAAGCTTGGAAGAGGCTTAGAGAAGAGGTATCTGTAAGTAAGAATGAGCATTTAGGAGTGTTGTTGTGGTTACCTTGTCGAGGGTCCCTCTTTACCCAATTTATTCATCTTTGGACCTTGTCATCTAGTGATGGAATGAGTCACGTGGAGCCTTATGATGGACCATGACTTTTGGGGTTCATTTGGTTTGAGTGGTTGAGGCCTCAAAATGAATGATGACTTGTTGATGGAATGTTAGGATTGATGTCTGTGAGACTTGAGGTGTTGCCACTTGTCAGAACATTTATGGTGATGGCGGCATTAATGAGGGTTGCTTCCATTTTTTTTTTTTGGCATGTCAGAGCTGAAGGCCAAGTCCCATCAGAGTGGGTGGCTGCAGCTGGTTGGTGGGCCGAGTCTTGTCAGGCATGTGGGCCACAAGTAATTGGTGAGCTAGACTCATGTTGGGTGCATGAGCTGCAAGTGGCAGGTGGGCCACGTCAATTCTGGGTGACTATTAGACCTGCTCTCTACATTACACATTTGTTGCCTCTGTCTTAGATCT
Source organism: Calamus simplicifolius (assembly GCA_900491605.1). Lineage (NCBI taxonomy): Eukaryota > Viridiplantae > Streptophyta > Magnoliopsida > Arecales > Arecaceae > Calamus > Calamus simplicifolius. The sequence goes on from UESW01004406.1 coordinate 834,383, forward strand.
TGGACCACGAGGACGTTGGAGTCTTGCACGCAGGCTCATGATGGAGCCTGTGGCCACGTTGAAGCCATGAAGCCATTCAGTGGAGGGGTCATGGTCACGGCTACAGAAAGGAAGTCCTCGAGTAGGACGTTGGTCTCAGAGAAGGCCATGATGAAATCGGGAGAGGCCGGGAGCCGAGATCGAGATCGGGAACTGAGAACGGAGCCGGGGGCAGGCGAAAGCGGAGATGGGGCCATCCGGAGTCCGTGAACAAGAGTTCGGAAAGCTGGAAGCGGCTGTGACGAAGTTGTTGCCGGGAAGTAGGGAGTCGGTGTCGAGAACTTTGGAGGCAGTCGAGCCGACATTGGGACAGGCCCGGAAGCTCGGATCTAGGGCGTTGAGTTGTCGGGGCCGACCACGGGAGTCGAGAGCCAGGACAGGGGACGGCCGAGTGGAGCCGAGGTTGTTCGGGGAAGGTCGGGAAGAAAACGATGGCCACCGTTTGAAGCCGAGATAGAACGGAGAGGCAGGGACGAGGGAGTTGGGACTAAGAGCTGTTGAGTTGGTGGCTGCCGGGGTTGACCATCCGAAGCCGTGACCAGCAACTTCGGGAGCTGTCATGGAGTCGGCTGAGACGAAACTAGAAGGCTAGGACGGAGCTGGAGGGCCGTCATGGCCGGGAGTTAGTGAGCCGGGGACGTCCGCGGAAGGCCGAGAAGGAGCTGGAGGTGAGATGGAAGACCGGGAGACGACCCGGAGTTGGGTCTGCTACCGGGAGTCAAGGCCGGTAGTAGTGGGTCTGGATCTCTGCATTGGAGCAGAGTCGGGTGGCAGAGTTAGGAGCTTCCATCCGGAGAAGGTCGGGGAGAAGCTAGAGGTGGCCGGGATGACGTCGGGGCGAAGCCAAGGGTTCGAGACGTCAGAACAGAGGATGGAATCGAGTCCGGCTCCTTGGTGCCGGACTGGGACGAAGCCAAAGGTCGGAGCTGGACGTCGGCTGGGACGCCCAGAGGCCATTCGTCATCGTGGAGTCTGGGACGGCTGGGAGTTGGTGTCGTAGTGCTGAGCCAAGAGCGGCAGCTGAGTGCCGAGGACCGTGAGCTGGGGCCGTTCAGAGTTGCCCGGGAGTTGGCTGGGAGGCGGGGCGTCGTGGCTGTGTTGTCGCCAGCTAGGAGGAAGTTGGGGGCGTTTGAGTCGGGAAGGTTCGGGTGGATGTCGCTGGCTGGGATGAAGAGATTTGGGATGATGCAGTCGGGAGTCAACTGGGAGCCGAGGGGGCATCGGAGAGAATCGGGACTGAGCTGGGGAGTCTAGAACGTCTAGGATGGCTCCGTCGGGAGATGGAGCCAAGAGTCGGGCGACATGATCATAGGCTCGGTGACATGGAGTCGGGCTCGGTGTCAGGAGGCAGCAACAGCTGGGGCCGATTAGGATGGAGGCTGAGTAGGGCCACCTAGGATGGGGCCGCCTTGGGAGGCCGCTGTGGGAAGGCCGCCTAGAAATGGCGGAAACGGGACATTTTCTGTGAAGGTTCGAAGCCACCCAAGACGTCGGTTGGGGAAGCAGCCGGAGAAAAAAAAACCAGAAGCCGGGAAGGGATGGTCTTGGTTTGGCTGATGGTCATGTTGTCCCTAAAATGGTGGCTGGGAACCCGTCTTTTGAGATACAGAGAGGGAGAGGGAGAGAGGGTAATTGGGACAAAGCCAGAGCCACCTGTTTCCCCTTTTCCCATCTGGTGAACTGTTCTCGGGCCAGTTTGTTTCGAGTGCCCCAAGAAGTGAGTTGGTCCCAATTGAGGAAACGAGGGATTGTCCCGGAGGAGGCCGCCTAGGAGGAAGCCGCCTTGGGAGGAGACCGCTTAGGATGTGGTCGCCTAGAAGGAGAAGGGCCGCCTAGGAATTGCTGGAGCCATGTCCCTTTGGTTGAAGCTGCCTGAAATTGCTGGGATCACCGAGGATGGGCCGACTTGCCAAGGCCAAGCCAGATACGGTCATTGTAGCTCATGGGGTCAACTGACCCCATCACCCTGTACTAGGAGTTTTTTAGTACAAGCCTCAGGCTTCCCATCCACCCTTTCATAATTAGTCTCAATAGATACGATTTGGCTCTGGCACAGTTGGCTCTAAACTCCTTTCGAATTATCTGTGCCTTCATGGTGTTGTGTAGCTTCCATGGCATAGTCGGTCGGGTCTCCCTGTTCCGGAGCATGTATACCCTTCGCCATCCCGCTTTCTTTTTGCACACATCGAGGGGGTGAGGTTGAGTTGGGGGAGCCCCCACTTAGAGCGAATAAGAACTCGGCGGTGGATCAGGGCGACAGAGAGGTTTACGACCAGTTGTTGTCCTCCCGGGTGCCTCCTGCTGAGAGCTTTTATTGGAGAACCTCCGGGACGTCGGCCTAATCTCGATGATGGTGAGCACGATTTTTGTTTTTTTTAAAACCTGGCCTTCTATCATGTGCAGGCTTGAGAATCTCTGCTAATGCAATGAGGGCGGCAGTCAGAAAGAGGAGGTAGGTGGTTGGCGACGCGGAGAGGTCGGAGAAGAGACCCCGCCCATAGTCCTCGGCCTCACCTCTGCACCTGAGCTGGGTGGCTCAGGAGGAGCCAGCGTCGACCACCGAGCCTTCTGCCGATCCAGTCCTGGCGGGAGAACTGAGGAGTGAGGGAGTCGCCCCGGAGGTGGGTCCGGGTCGAGAAGAAGCTCTGCCGACAAGGAGGTCGATGGGAGGAGGCCTCGGTGGCGGCGGCAGAGCAGAGGGCCACTGGAGTGGCTGCCCCAGGAGCGGCAGCGAGACGACGTCGGCAGCTCCCCGACCCCCACCCATGGCAGTGGCCACCACTGGGCCGACGGCGGCGGACCCATGCAGAGCGATTGCTGAGTCGGCCTTGTCTCCTGCAGTTTCCGGGATGAGATCCACTAGCAATGGGCCACCAACCTTCGACGACTTGTATGTGTGGCCATGCTTCGGATAAGTACTTTTGTATCCCTCCAATGATTTCCTTATTGTTTCCTGCGTTAACAGGCTTTCCTTCCATGCAGACGGTAAACTCAATATTCGCTGTCTGGGACATCACTCTTCGGGCCATCGACATCACCCGTGCCCGAAGAGAGGCCACCGACGCCCGGCCCAGGCTAAGAAGGCCGAGGGCGAGTTAGCATCGGCCCAGGCCGAGTGGGAGGAAGAGCTCTGGGCGGCCGACGTCGTGGTCAGGCTAGAGGCCTGCTAGCTTCGGCTTCATACCGCCAACATTCGGGCCGATGCGGCGGAGCTTAAGGCGGAGGAGGCCGAGGAGCGGGCTGTCGACGTTGAAGTGGCGACCCGAATAGCCGAGGCGGAGGTGGCGGTGTGGGCCGCCGAGGCCGTGGAGTGCTTTCGAAGCTCTCCTGGTTTTGAAGAAGAGTGGCAGAGGCCTCCGTTGGTGCTTATCTGCAGGGATTCAGCAACTGCAAGAGCAAGGTCGCTCGAGTCTATGACGTCGTCGGCCTCGACGACCTTGAGCCCGACGAGGAGCTGGCGTCGACAGAGGAGTCAGCGAACGAAGGCTCTGCGCCAACTGATCCTTGAAGCCTCTAATTTTTCTCTATTTTATTTTGAGCCTGTATCTGACAGACTTGTAACCCGACTTGAGTCGGAATTTTGTAACACTTTTGAAGGATTAATGAAGGATAATTTTTCTATAAAGTACTTAGCTTTCCATAGTTCCTTCCCTTCTTGCGCCTTGCACTTGTGCAGTGACCTCGATCCTAGACTTTATTGCTTCGTCATGTTAGGAGCGCTGGTAACCTGCATTACGCAAGTAAGTTTAGTGTAAGCCTTATTTGATCGGCAGCTCCGATCCCTCGTAATGGTCGTAGGGATGCGTCGGATGGCTGTTGGCGATCGACTCTGGCGCCGGTGCTAAGGCTGGGACCGACTCTAGTGTCGGCATCGACTTGGAGGTCGCTGAGATCAAGCCGAGAGCCTTTTTGAACCTCGAAAGATTACTCGGGAGTTGTTGAGACCAAGCCTGAGAGCTCTTTGAACCCCGAAGGGTGACTCAGGAGTCGTTGAGACCAAGCCCGAGAGCCTTTTGAACTCCAGAGGATGACTCGAGAGTTGTTGAGATCAAGCCCGAGAGCCTTTTGAATCTTGGAGGGTGACTCGGGAGTCGTTAAGACCAAGCCCCGAGAGCCTTTTTAACCCTGGACGGTGACTCGAGAGTCGTTGAGATCAAGCCAGAGAGCCTAATGAAACCCGGAGGATAACTCGGGAGTCGTTGAGACCAAGCCCGAGAGCCTTTTGAATCCCAAGGTTGTGGTTGATCTTCGTCTTGTGAAGTGGACCGGATGAGGGGATTGAATATATGAAATTCTCTTTATTTTCATTAGCCGAGTGCATATATCACTGATAGTACCGGCAGATGTCCGCATTCCATGTGCTGGGGATTGACTTCCCGTCGAGTCCCTCGATCCCGTATGCTCCGCGATGAAGTGCTTCGGTGACTTGATAGGGCCTTTTCCAGTTTGGGGATAGCTTGCTCCCTTCTGTTGGCTTGGAGACTTTAGCTTGTCTGAGGATCAAGTCCTCGGGGCGGAATGTTTTGGAGCGAACACGGGTGATAATATTTTGCAGCTCGTTGGCGATAGGCGGCCATTCTGAGCTGTGCCTAGTCACGCACCTCGATGAAGTCATGGTTGGCTCTCAGTTGAGCGGATTATCTTGCTCGCCGTATGACTCCACTCGAGGGCTTGGAAGGTCGATCTCCACTGGGATGATCGCCTCTGACCCAAACACGAGACTGAAGGGAGTCTCCAATAGGAGTCTTTGGAGTCATATGATATGCCCATAGCACGCTCGGGAGTAGGAATGGTAATTTTTTCCGTTTGGCCGTTTATCCGGCCGGTACCATTTTTAACGGGTCAAGAATTCTCGGTCTAAACGGCTTAACGGGTAACGGGGATTTTTCGTTAATGGCTAAACGGGTAAACGGCCCGGGGGCTATTCTTCGCCTCATCCCCGTTTACCCATCCCGTCTTCATTAACTTTAATATAATATATTTAAATTTTAAATATATATATTATTACATTAAAAATAAAAAATAAAAAATAAATAAAATATATAATCCTGACTCTTGCTCTTCCTTCTTTCACACAGCGGTCTCTTGCTCTTCCTTTCATGCAATCGATCTAAAGTTTGAATCAGACGAGAACTAGCTCTATCAATTCATCGTCTATCTTCGTCAATCGCTATCCCATCGACGCCTTTCAACACCTTTTCTTTCTCTGGTACGCTTATTGTTTTTCTTTATTTTTAAAGAAAAATATCTCTTTATTTTTTTGAAATTTGGATGTCTTTTTTTTTTTTTACAGTTATTGCGTTGGAAATCTTCATTTTTTTGATTTTTCCATTGTTAGTTGTTTTCTCACTTTTCAATCTCTTCTTCCTTATCCCAGAAGTCGAAAATCTCTTATTAGTCTTAATCCTATCCTAAAAAAAATTATTTTTTTAATTTTTAATAAATTATAAATTTAACAAAATAATTTTATTTTTTTATGTAAATGGGCAAACTGGGTACCCGTTTGCTCGGTTGGGTATCCCCGTCTTTGCCCCATTAACTATAACGGCTTAACGGGGCGAGGAACGGGACGAGGACTGGTATAGACCGCCCCGAGCCATCCCGGGCTATTGCCATCCCTACTTGGGAGCTCCTCTATCCATCGATCCTTAAACTCATCAGTCGATTCTCAGTCCCTGAAGGATGGTTCGGTTCATGACCTCGGCTTCTCCATTTGTTTGTGGGTAGCTGACGGAAGTGAATCGATGGCAGATACTTAGCTCAGCGCAGAATTCTTTGAAAGGGACGTTGTCAAATTACCGATCGTTGTCGGTGATGATGGTATGGGGTAGCCCAAAGTGGCAGATAATGGACTTTTAGAAGGACCTCACCTTGCTCTTGGTGATCTTCGCTAGTGTCTTGACTTCAACCCATTTGGTGGAGTGGTCGATGGCGATGAGCAAGAACTTCTGTTGGCCTGAAGCTGGAGAGAACGGTCTGAGGATATCCATTTCCTATTGGGCGAAGGGACACGGAGCCGAGGCCGGACTTAGCTGAGAGGCTGGCTGCTGTTGGATGTTGGCGTGTCGTTGACAGCTATTGCACTTTCGGACCAACTTGGTGATGCCTTCTCGCATGGTGAGCCAGTAGTACCCCTGGCGCAGGGCTTTGTATGCCAGCGTTCTGCCCCCCATGTGGTTCCCGCAAACGCTTTCATGAATCTTTCGAAGGATATAGTTAGCATCTGTGGGGCCGACGCATTTGAGGAGAGGGTAAGAAAAAGACTTGTACAGCTGCTCGTCTAGCACCAAAAACTTGGAGGCCCTCTATTTGAGTAGCTTGGCCTTCGCACGATCGACGGGAAGGGTGTCGTCGGTGAGGTACGGACGTACGCGTCCACCCACGTTGGCTCCTAGGTGACTAGTAGAGCCTCTTCCACTGTGTCGATGCTCGGGGCCTCCAAGTGCTCTATGTAGGTTCTTTCCAGGGTGTTGTCTGCTGAGGTAGCCAGTCAGGACAGGGCATCGGCCCTGGCGTTTTCGTCCCTGGGATGTAGCTGATGCTAAAATAGTTAAAGGACGAGGTTTGTGATTGGACCTTACCTAGATATTGAGACATAGTAGGGTCCTCGGCTTTGTATTCCCAGTGACTTGTTCGAAGATAAGTTGGGAGTCGGTGAAGGCTTTGAGGCGCCTTACTCCGAGCTCCGCACGAGCTTTATTCCTGCCAATAAGGCTTCATATTCGGCTTGGTTATTCGTAGCTTCGAAGAGGAATCGGAGGGCATATTCCATCACTGTCCCCTTCGGGCTTGCAAGGATGAGGCTTGCTCTGCTCCCTTGGAGTTTGTGAGGCACCATCGACATGGAGAATCCAGGCCTCCACTGCTTTTTCGGGCTAAGCGTCTGAGGGCGCCATGGGGGGTTCTTCTGATTGCTCTTCAGTCCAAGTGTATTCGATCAGAAAGTTCGCCATGATTTGGGACTTCATTGCCGACCTTGGTTGGAACGATAGGTTGAACTCTCCTAGCTTAACCATCCATTTAGCTAGTCGATCGGAGGTGTCAGGATGAGATAAGATCGCTTTGAGAGGTTGGTCCGTGAGCACCACAATTGGATGGGCTTGAAAATAAGGCTTGAGACGTTGAGCAGACTATTAGTGCAAAAATAATTTTTTCAGTTTTGGAATACCTAGTCTCCGCACCAAGAAGCACTTTTTTGGTATAGTAGATCGGCTTTTGCGCTTTGTTAGGGTCCACGGGGACGAGGATGGAGCTGACCGCCTCTAGGAGGCGGCAAGATAGAGGAAGAGGTTCTCTTAGCGACGAGGTGGATAGAAACTCCTTTAGCCTCTTAAAGGCTTTCTGGCACTCTCCTGTCCATTTGAAGCTATTTATTTTGCACAGTGCTTTGAAGAAGGGTAGACACTGTTCAACCGATTTTGATAGGAAGCGGCTCAAGGTAGCCACCCTTCTAGTGAGCCGCTGCACCTTATTGGTTGGTGGCCTCATATCAAGGATGGCCTGAATCTTCTTCGGGTTTGCTTCGATATCCCACTAGGTTATCAAGAACCCCTGGAACTTACCCACCGTGACTCCAAACGTGCACTTGCGGGGGTTCAGTCTCATTCGGTAGCAGCGGAGGTTGTTGAAAGTTTCCTTTAGGTCAGCAACATGGTTGGCGGTGCAGGTGCTTTTGGTTAACATGTCATCCACGTATACTTCCATGTTTCGTTCAATTTGGTCTTTAAAAACTTTGTTCATCAACCTTTGTTATGTGGCCCCTGCATTTTTTAATCCGAAGGACATTACCTTATAACAGTAGATGCCTTTTCTCGGTCACGAAGGAGGTAGCATGTTCATCTCCTGGATCCATCCTTATTTGATTGTATCCTGAGAAAGCATTCATAAAACTGAGGAGCTCGTGGTCCGATGTGATATTGACTAACTGGTATATTCTGGGTACTGGGAAGCTGTCTTTAGGGCACGCCTTGTTGAGGTCGGTGAAGTCGATGCAAATCCTTCAGCTTTCATTGGTCTTGTGGACCATCACTACATTGGCCAACCAATCTGGATAGTACGCTTTTCGGATATGGCCGGCGATGAGCAGCTTGTTGACCTTGTCGATGGCTCTCTACCACTCGGGGGCGAAACTTTTCTTCTTCTGTCGATTTAGCCGACACTTTGGATTAATGTTAAGTTTGTGTGTAATCACCTTTGGGGGTATACCAGGCATGTTCGATGTTGACCATGCGAAGACGTCTGAATTTGCTCGCAGGAAGTTGAGAAGCTGGTCCCTTGCTTCCGCAGGAAGGAGCACACCGATTTGGACCGCCCTCGTTGGGTCGTCCTCTAGTGGGAAGGTCAGTAGTAGGTGTTCAGTGGCTCTCCCTCTTCTCCGACTCTCTAGGGTTGAGCAGCTTTGGAACTGATGGGGTAACTGCCTCCTGAGGTTTGGGAGCCGTGTGGTAATAGAGTTGCACTGGGTTTTGCTCCGCGCATCTCACCAATCCTGTTGCTTGCAGGGAATTTGACGAGAAGGCGCTTGGTTTAGGCTGAGCCGTCCGAGTATGGCATTTTAGGCTAGGGGCACTCAAACAATCAAGAACCTCATGAGAACTGTACTCTAACATGGTGGTGTACCTACCGTGACCGGAAGGGTGATTTCCCTTCTACCCTTACGGAATCTTCGGCAAAGCCGACCAAAGGCGTAGCCACGGGCTGAAGGGAGCTAGGACACAAGTTCATCCGACCAAAGGCATCGTAAGTGAGAATGTCAGCCAAGCTTCCACTATCGACAAGGATTCGCTTGACAGGGTGTTTAGCAATTGTCATAGAGACGACAATGCTATCACCATTAGGATTATCTACCCCCACTTGGTCTCTTTTGGAGAAGGAAACTACAGTTTCTATTCCCTCATTTTTTTCGTGGCCTCTTGGAAGTACCGTCTGCCCCCCCCCCCCCC